>CAUYPK010033148.1:0-37571 GCA_963574355.1 Loris lydekkerianus
TGATATACTGTATACCATTAACATACCACATTAACCCATAGTATTCAATGGCAACTTTAATAAAGTGAATAAACCATTTAAGACAGTAAAGCATTGTAAATAAATAGTTAAAAATCCTGAATCCTTACACTCCAAAACCCCTGATTATAAGGATTCAGGATTTATAAACATTTATTTATAAGACTTTACTGCCTTAAATGGGGTTTTCACTTAATTGTGCCATTAAATATTGTGGGTTAAATAGTTCAGTGGAATACAGTTCAGTTCAGCCGCCTACCTCTTCAGCTCAGCCACAACTTGCGGACTGAGCTGAAGCACCGCCCCCTCAAGTAGAGGGCAGAAGAACAGCTGGAGACTACGTGCATTTGATTAGGTGCGCGCGCACCGAATCAAATAACCTGTATGACCCGAGTATAAGCCAAGTTCAGGATTTTTCGGCACAAATTTTGTGCCAAAAAAACTCGGCTTATACTCGCGTATATATGGTATATCAAGTTGACTGCATGTAAATTTCTTATGTAAAACAAGGCTTTAAGAAATTTTATTCCATTACTACAAAACAGACTGGTCATAAAGTATAGTAGTATGCATCATTCATAAATATACTTCAAAAATAGAAGAGTCACAGATTCTTTCCACCAAAAACAAATCTCCTGGCTCAGCGCCTGTAGCTAGCGGCTAGGGTGCTGGCGGGTTTGAACTCGGCCTGGGGTCAAACAACAATGACTACAACAAAAAAAGCAGCTGGGCATTGTGCAGGGCACCTATAGTCCCAGCTACTTGGGAGGCTCAGGCAAGAGAATCACTTAAGCCCAAGAGTTAGAGGTTGCTGTGAGCTGTGAGCTGTGACCCCGGAGCACCATACCCAGGGCGACATAGTGAGACTCTGTCTCAAAATAAATAATAAAACGAAATCTCTTTTTCTACTTTTTCCCCATAGTTAACAGTATCATCATCAACCCAGTGTCTCTAAAACAAAACTAACACTTTACCCAAATTCTTCTTCAAATAACTGAGTTCTAATTACTTGACACATAATTTCCTGTACGAATATACATTCTTAACCTTGATATCTTTAGAGTATATTATAAAATTTTTAACTACTCTCCTGTACATACATTACTGACCCTAGCCCTCTGAAATTAAATAGAACAAAAATCCTTTCAATAATGTAAACATGTCTGTTTCTCTATTTTTTATATATTTATATTTCACATTTCAACAAAATTACTTGTAATTCATAGTTAACAATAATAATCTACTATTTTCAATAAATTTTGATGTTTTACAACTTAGTTTATTCACATAAAACATGTCATAACCACAGAAAACATCTTTGTATTTCCTGTTAACGTTCAATATCCACAACTACCCATTATTCCAGTCTAAACTAAAAACAAAAATTATCTACACTTCAATGTCATAAAAATAGAATCACACAGATATGTACTCTTATGTCTGGCTTCTCTTAGTTCATATAATGTTTAATATTCACCCATGTTATTGCAATAATAACCATCTTTTAATATTAGTAAGTAGCAATTTCTCCATTTTTCTGTTAGACATTTGGATTATTTCAAGTTTGGGATCATTATCAGTGTGTTATGTTTTTGATAACATATTTGTACATGTCTGATACATTTTCATTTGATAAAAAAAAGCAGAAGTACTAGATCATAAGGTAGATTTCTTAAGCTTTGTAAGAAAATGCCAAAGTATTTGATGAACCTGCCATGGCACATCATAATCAGGGTCCATAGGGTCTCTAATTCTCTAAGTTTGGACAAATGTATAATAATGTGTATCCTTCACTGTAGTATCATACTGAGTATTTTCACTGACCAAAAAAAGTTCTGCACTCCACCAATTTATTCTTCTTCCAACCTCCATCATTTACTGATTTCTTGTCATCTCATTTCCATTTAGTACTAAATAATATCATCTGGCTGTACCACTGTTTATTTGGACATTCGGAGATAAATGAATCACAGGGAAGTGTTTTAACTTTTTAAGAAATTGCCAAACTACCTTCCACAGTAGTTCTACAATTTTACAATCCCATTAACAATATATATAAGTGTTACACCACCTCCATGTTTAAAGTATGTACTTGATATAGTAAGTCTTTTTAATTTTTGTCATTCTAATAGGTATGCAATATTCTGTCAGTATAGTTATAGTTCGCATTTTTCTTCTAAAGATGTTGAGAATCTTTTCTATATTGTTTATTTGCCACCTGTATCTTTTTTGTGAACTACCTGTTCAAATGTTCGGCCTAATTTATTAAATTGGGTTGTTTGCTGACTTGTTAAGTTTGAGTTTATATATTCTGAACAGATACAAATCATTTATCAGCTATTTGCTTTGTAAAGATACATTACTACAATATGGCTTATCTTTCCATTCCCTTAACAGTGCCTTTTCAAGTATCGTTTTTAACTCCAAGGACACGACCCTCTTGTTTTGTCACATATAGTTCTTTTAAGGTCCTAGCAAAGAAATTTCTAATCCAAGGTCACAGAGATTTTACATATTTTCTTCTGTTAATTTTTATCATTTTAGGTTTTACATTTAGGTCATGGTCCATTTGGAATTAATTTTCATATGCAACATGAAATTCAGATCCAAGATCTCTTTTTCCCATATGCTATAACCAATTGTTACACCATCCTTTCTTTACAAGTGTTCTTTCTCCATTGAATTGACTTTTCACTTTTGTCAAAAATCAGTCGCCCATAATTGTAGGTTTTATTTCTGAACTCTCTATTCTGTCTCATTGACCTACTTGTCTGTCTTTATGCCAATATGTTATTTTGGTTATTGCAGCTTTGCAGTAATTCTTAAAAACAAGCAATAAATGCTCTACTTTTCCTCTCGTGGCTTTTAACTACACTTCTTTGTACTGTTTCAAAAGATTACACTTAGAATTTCAACATACAATCTTGTTAGAATCTTTTTTAGTTAATACATCACTTCATGTAAAATGAGAAACTTACTATTGTAAAATTGCATTCATCTACATTTTGTACTAATTATTGTCAGATAAACACTTATATAACAAACCCCATTAATACAAAGATTTCATTTACATAAACACAGACCTTCAAAGAAATTTCAGAGGATAAATACAGACAGCCTTTTTACATTTATACACTTAATTACCATTGCCACTACTTCCCACCTCCTGCAAATCCATGTTTTTATCTAATGTCTTTCCATTCAGTCTGAACAAGTTAGCCTTTTATTTTCTTATGTCTTTACTCCTGGCTGTTTTAGATTTACTCTTGTTAGCTTTCCGTATTTTGACTATTACATATGGTTCTGTATACATATCTTACACGGGGCTGAGTGTCTCAGGTATTTCTTATTCAAATTTTACAAGTTTTCAGTCATTCCATTTCAAATACATATACTTTTCTTCTCCCCACTCTATTCCCTCTTAAGAGCTTCAATTAGACTGCTTACAGATTAGACTGCTTAACTGTCCAACAGGTCTATTTTGTTCTCTTTCGAAGTTTGAATAATTTGTATTTATCTGTATTCAAGTACGCCAACCTTTCTTCTATTGTCTCCCATCTGCTGTTAGTCCCAAGTGAATTTTTCATTTCAAAGATTGCATTTTTCAATCAGTCTTGATAATTCTTTATCTCTTTAACATATTCCTCCATCTGTTCAGTCATTATGTCAATCTTTTCCTTTATAGCTTAAAATATTTACCATCTTTATCTGCTAACTCTATTATCAAAAGAGTAATTTCGGAGTCTGCTCCTGTTGAATGCTTCTCTAGTTTATGGGTTATTTTCTTGCTTCTTCACATCACTTTTAACTTCTGACTGTATGTTAGATATTATAGAGGACAGTTGTGGCAACACCAAGTCATGCTGTTTGCCTTTACATTTCCATCATCAGGTCAGATTTTAGGTTTAGTCTTACCAACAGCACTTACTATAGAGCAGGGGTTCTCAACCTGTGGGTCGTACCCCTTTGTAACAAAGAAAATACATTGCTGCATTAGGAAGGTTGAGAACCACTGCTATGATCCTTTCTTTTAAAGCCTAATTTTTTCTTAACTTAAATCAGTGTTTTCAACCTTTTTGAAAAAGCACAATTAAATCTATACTTAGCTTCCATGGCACACTTACATTACATTGATGTAAAAAAAAAAAAAAAAAAAAGCTAAAAAAAGAATATTATTGTGCTCTGAACTTCTTTCAGAAGTAATTTACCTATATACTTGAGTATAAGCCGAGTTTTCTGGCACAAAATTTGTGCCGAAAAACCCGAACTCGGCACAAATTTTGTGCTGAAAAAACTCGGCTTATACTCGAGTATATAGGTAATTAAATGATCTTTAAAAATGCTCACAGCAAACCTAAGATCCTCTCACCACACACCAGCTGAAAAAAAAATCACTGCTCTAAATGGAATCACTGAAGTCCATGTTCTGACTTTCCGGAACTTCAATGTCTGACTTCCCACAACTGCAATGTCTTAGTGTACTGTTCATAGTAATGGAATTACCATTTAGCTCTCAGCCCCAGAGTAGGTCATTTCTGACAGACCTTTCAAAGTTTCAATCTACAGACATGTAACCCACCCATTATCTAAAATTCTCAATAAAGCAAGTCCCCACACCAATTTCTACCCCCTAACCCATACTAAACCCCTAAATAATTCCGTCTTCTCCAGGACCATTCCCCACAAATTCCTTATGTTTGAAGACCTTTGAATTATACTCTTGGTCTCCTCAGCAAAGTGAGACCTGAATGCTCTGCTTGAGTTCCATTTCCCTGTACTATGGCAGTAAGATAGTCCCAAGGAGAAAGCCAGAATGGTCAGGAGACTCACCCACCTCATGTTTCCCATCTCTGAAAGATCATGATCTTACATTAACTGCTCATCAATTCCAGAAAATAGCTGTTTCATATATTTTGTTCAGTTTAACATAATTTTTGATTTGGGGAGGAGATTGGAAAGGGGGCAAGGCTGCTACCAATTACTCAGTCATAGCCCTAATTATTAATTTTAAAAACATTTCCATTATCAATCACGATACGCATTATTAAAAAAGAAAACGAAAAAGAAAGACATAACGAGACTATTTGGTCAATTATTTTTACCTGGTACTTTTGACTATTTTGCTTTGTAATCCCTATATAGAAAAATCAGTAATAATGTGTTGACAAATTCCTCTTCACATCATTATGACTATATTTGGTTAGTATGTCCTTATAATTTTTAGTTAACTGAACTTTACACAAGTAACCACTTATAGTCTTTTAAGATCCTTTTATTGCCTGATATAATTCCTCACACATGTCATTCAAGAAAAAATAACAGAAAAAAATTTCAGTTTGAGGTAAATAATGTGAAATGTTATAAGGTAAAATCATTCAATATAATAATAATCAGATTCAAAATTTGGTTCAGCCATGAAACTAAGGTCTACAATTAGTCTATATTGGTTCAAAGACCCTACAACTAACATTATTTGTGACATATAACAAAACTCTAACTTTGAAAATTAAATCATCTTAAAATTACAAGTAGACAACATAAAAAAATAAATTCAAAGAATTAAAATATTGTTATGGCAAAGAAAAAGGTTGAAAGCACAGAAGAAAACAGTTATGTAGTTAGCTGTTTTGGCTTTTATTTAAAGTTTGAGTTTTAGGGTTTATGGCATAAAGAAATAATTAAAGTAAAAATATTCTATGACAAACAAAACTAAAAGCAATAGGACAAAAAGGATGAGTATGAGGGGTTATAACATAAAAGAGGAACAATTGTGTCTTTGTGATCAAAAAAGGAAGACCATCAGACTTAAGTTTTACTTGCCCACGAACTCACCAACTTTTAAGTTTTTTTCATTAGATTCATTTATATGCTGGTAAAAATTTCCTCTAAAATTTTTCAACATAGCTTTTAAAAAGAATAGCTACTCATGTAACAATTTTAGTTTTAATTCTGCCCCATAAAATGGCAAATAATGACAGACTGTTAAGACTTGAGTAATACTTACCTGTAACTACCATGCTGCTCATATTAGAGTTTGGACTACTGAGAACACTGCCTGAGAGTAGTTCGTCAGATCCTCTCTATATAAGCAAAAAAAAAAAAAAAAAAAAAAAAAAATTAGCATACAATATCTTAAAATTTAAAAATATTAATCTGAAAGCCTGTCACACACTTAAACAAATATCAAATGTTAACATTATTGGGGAGACTCAGAAACTTAATTCTTAAAATAAAAAATCAACTTCATCTCTCTACTCTCTTATCTGTTCCCTTCCCTTTCACTTAAGCCCAAAAGACAATAAATACAAAAGATGATCAGTTTCCATAATCAAAACCTTTGAAAAGCTACCTCAATTTTTTACAAAAACAAAAACAACTAATGTCATACAATTTTCCATTCCAGTAATCCTTTATTCATCCAGATAACTCGTCTTCAGAATATTAGAATTTCATACTGCTAAGGTAGACATCATCATCATCATTAAAATTAAAACAGGTATAGACATCAGTAGCTAGGACAGTGAAAGCAAAATGAAAATATATAAAATGAGAAATTTTTGTCAGAATGAAAAGAAATATGGTCATGACCTAAAATCTTTCAGAGCAAAAGCTAAAAGGTATATGTTTTGGACCTGCACAGTTGTTCAAACCAATCAGTAATATTTTAGATATTTTGAAAAAATGTATTTACAAAAATATGTGAATACACTATTTAAACTAGCTAAATCAACTTTTTCGCCTATTTTACATATGTGTATGTTGTCATACATATATAGTAAAATTTAAAATAGCCTAATCAATACTGGTTGATTTAAAACAACCATCAGTACAAAAAAGCTGAATACAACCACAAAAATTAAAAAATGTATGAGGGATATAGAAGCATTTCTGGAAGTCAAAGAAAATCCAAATTAACTATAAATTCCACACTAATCTGTGTTACTCATAATTAATAAGCTTTTGTATTACAACAAATATGAAAATAATAAACAGATATTCCAGGTCATCTGCCTTAAATGTTTTAAAAGCTTCCCATTCATCAGCATCAAATACTCAAATATAAATATGGGGAAAATAAAGCACAGTTTCAAGTCACATTAACAACATTATTTGCACCAAATCTAATTTCTAATCAAGATTTGGAAAATGTGACATGGCAGTTAGTTGTATGGATGTAAGAACATCATGAGCAGAATTCGACATTTTAGTGATTCTCAAAATACAGTCCCTAAGACTAGGATAAAACCTGGAAACCTGTTGGTAATACATGTTCTCAGGTCCATCCTAGACCTACTGAATAAGAAACTGAGGGTGGGGTCCCATCATCTCAGGTTTTAACAAATCCTCCTGCTTTTTCTAAAACACATTAACCTTTAAGACCACTGATACACATTATATGTTGGTCCACTACATACAACAGAAAATGTTTCCCAGTTGTCTATTTTCATGACAAACATGTAACACAGTTTTAAGAAAAAGGTCTCTGAAGTCAGCTTCTACTATCAGCTATTTAACTGTATTTAACAATTCTATACCTTAAGTTCTTCATTTGTAATATAGAAATAACATCTATTCATATCACAGCCATTAGGATTAAATCTGATAATATATGTATGGTGACTGACAGGAAAGTTACCTGGACACATTGTACTATTCCCTATAGTATTCCCTACTATAAACCAAATACTACATACATACATAACTATTGGCTAAATAACAATGCTGAGTAACAACAACTGCTACTTATCTTTTGGCCTTTGTTCTTAGAACCCCCAAACTGTGAAGTTATTCCATATACAAAAGCAAAGTTAGCCCCCACCATAGGATGAGGGGGAAAAAACAAACAAACAAACAAAAAAAACCCTTCCATAAGTCAACTCCAGATCAGATATCAGATATTATAAAAGTAAAAAACAAAACTGTAAAGAGGTCTTTAAATGCTCTAGTCACCTGAATAAAATTTCTAACCACTTAAAATATTTTCAGTGTTTTACCTCAATTCTCAAAACCATTTTAAGTCCCCTAGGCTTTCAAAAGTTCATTTGCCCTCTTTTCAAATGTATATTATCTGTTTATTTTTAGATGTTCACAGAAATAAAATTCTTCCACACGTCTACTGTACTATACAATTTACTGTAATAGTTCTGCTTAGAGTAGATCCCCAGTAATTGTGGAAACTGATGGGTGGGGAATATTGGCTCTACTCAAATACAAAACAAAGTCTCTAATTCTGACTTATGGTATATAAAATGCTCAAATACAAAACAAAGCCTCTAATTCTGACTTATGGTATAGAAGATGCTCTCTTCTTCCTTCTGGCAATGCATCTTTATGCATGGCAAAGTCTTTAATTTTTTCTTGAAATTTTGTATTTGTTGTCTTTTTTCTTCAAATTATTTCATACCTGCTCTTAAGAAAGCAGCCTGAATAGCCTTCGTAAGAGTCAGAAGTAGTATCCAATTATTTGCAATTCTGAGATTTTATCAAAAGTAATGAAGGTTTTTTATAAATTACATTTACATAAGTATAAAAACAATTGTTTGCTTTGCCACTTAGTATAAAGCTTATCATTGCTATCTCCAAAAGAAGTAATTCTACACTATAGATGTTATTAATATTATCATATTGACAGATGGAACCTTTTCACTTGAATTATCAAGGCAAGTTCTTTAATTTGGAATATATATAAAATGATCAATGGTTGTGATTAATGGCTGTTCCATATTAGCAGCTACCAAGACAAATCAAATCAGTGGTACTTAAACTCAGAATCAAAATCTACTACGAAAAAAAAAATCTCTACTACAAATGTATTCTTTTTTAAAAATTTTAATCCATCTACAATAGATGTCAGTTGATCTTATATTCAACCTAGAAAAAGAAATTAAATATTAAGATTGGCATTGATGTTTCTTGTTAAATTTAACCACAGAAACTTTTCTTCCTATGTAGTATCAATGACCATTTAAAAGACAAGGTATTTTCCCACAGAAACATTTGGCATTGATTCCAATGATATAAATGTCTTATTTCTTCTTTTCATGGTTATTGGATATTCTCTTCATCATACAATCTAATTATCATGATCTAATCCAGTGGTTCTCAACCTTCCTAATGCTGCGACCCTTTAATACAGTTGTGGTCACCACAACATGAGGAACTGTATTAAAGGGTCGCAGCATTAGGAAGGTTGAGAACCAATGACCTAATCCAATTATCATCTATCATTTCTGGTGGTGAAGTTGGTGGGGCTGCCAGAAAGGCAAGCAAGAACTAATGGCTGACGTTGACAAGAGTCCCTAGGCTCTGCTAGGGTTCAGTACTGAGAGCTGACCAAACACTTTCTCCTCTGAAGATGTTAACTTAGAAAACGACAGAAAAACATGAGACAAGGACAACAGCATTAGTTTCCTCAGGAAAACCTGACTCTCAGAGAGAAAAGAAGGTAAGCACCACATGATTATTCGTGGACTTGTTAAACATAGAGGTGTTACCAAGAATATGAACTGAATGCTATCTACCTATTAAGGTAGAACTGAATGCTATACACTGAATAATGTGATTGTTATACATCATTTTAATGCAAATTTTTTGCTTTTTTTTTGCTAATGAGTTATTTATTTTATACTTACTTTAGATTTTGGAAATCATGTTAGATAAAAAGCAACTTCAAGCGATTTTGAATTCAAAATGGGTCATAAAACAGCAGAGAAAACTCACAACATCAACAACAAATCTGGCCCAGGAACTATTATCGAAATCATAGTGCAGGAGTGGTTCAAAAAGTTTTGCAAAGGAGACAAGAGCACTGAAGATGAGGAGCAGTGGCCGGCCACTGGGAAGGTGACAATGACCAATTGAAAGCAATCATCAAAACTGATCCTCTGGCAACTACATGGTAAGTTGCCAAAGAAGTCAACATCAACCATTCTATGGTCATTTGGCATTTGAAGCAAAGGTAAAAAAGCTCAATAACTGGCTGCCTCATGAGCTGCCAAAAATCAGAACAATCATTGTTTTCAAGTGTCATCTTCTCTTATTCTACACAACCACCACAAACCATTTCTCGATTGGATTGTGACATGTGAAAAGTGGATTTCATATGACACCTTGTGATAACCAGCTCAGTGGCTGGATGGAAAAGAACCTCCAAATCACTTCCCAAAGCCAAACTGGCACCAAAAAAAGGTCATGATCAATGTTTGGTGGTCTGCTCCCAGTCTAACCCACTACAGCTTTCTGAATTCAGGTGAAACCACTAAATCTGAGACGTAAGCTCAGAGAATGATGAGATGCACAAAAAACTACACCTGCAACCATCACTGTTAACAGAAAGGGCCCAATTCTCCCCCATGACAACACCTGACCACATGTCCTACTACCAACACTTTCAAAAGTTGAACAAGCTGGGCTAAGAAGTTTTGCCTCATCATCCACCACATTCACCTGACCTCTCACCCACCAACTACCACTTCTGCAAGCATCTCAACAACTTTTTGCAGGGAAAACACTTCCACAACCAGCAGGATGAAAAAAATGCTTTCCAAGAGTTCCTTGAATCCTGAACCAGGAAATCAGGGATTTTTACTCTACAAGAACAAACTTACTGTATATACTCGCGTATAAGCCGAGTTTTTCCGGCACAAAATTTATGCCGAAAAACCCGAACTTGGCACAAATTTTGTGCTGAAAAAACTCGGTTTATACTCGAGTATATACAGTACTTATCATTGGCAACAATGTGTTGATTGTAAAGGTGCCTATTTTGATAAACGAAGATATGTTTGTATCTAACAATGATTTAAAATTCATAGTCCAAAACTGCCATTACTTTTACACCAACCTAATAGCTTAGCCTCTACCCTAATATAAATGTAAAAAGCAACTCTCTAAAAAATTTTAGAGGAAAATATCTTTAAGAATTGAGTGTGTAAAAGGAGTTTTTAAAATTAAAACACAAAAACCTAAACATGAAACAATGATGAATTTTACTACAAAATAGCCCCATGATCTAGGTGTAAAAAGTTGTACTGCAACAGTTGAAAACCTAAAAACTGTTATTAGAGACTATTTTTAAAGCCTACCAACAATTTACATGGAAGATGTCCACAAGAGCAAGGGAAAATTAAGCATAAAGCATGGGATCACATAAATGATTTCTAAGAGACGGAGGGAATCTGTGGCAATATTATTAGGACTCTATACTATGCATCAAAATTAACAACTTCTATTTATCAAAAGACAGCATAAGGAAGCAACAAGGTAAGCTACAAACTTTAACAGTGATCAGTAATAATAATACAGTTTTAGGAACTACAATTTAAGTTACATAACAAATTGAAATTTTTATGAAGCTAAAAACACAAATAGACATTTCATAGAATTTCACAAGAGAGAAACACTAGTTGTCATAAACATGGGGTAAAAAAGATGTAACACTTCATTAATAATCAGGAAAAGACAAAGACAAAAGAAGATACCATACACCAGACTGGGAAAAATTAATAATTTAACCAACTGCTGGTAAAGATAGCAACGAACTCTTATGTGAGAACATAAACCGGAAAACTTACTTTGTAAAGTTTAACATACTTTACCCTAGCAATATATGCACTTTAAGATATACAGGATCAAAAACTCTGCAGAAGTACATAAGGAAACACATATTTTAAAAATAATGTTACTGATAACAATCAAGTTTTTTATTTGGGTAGCAGATTCATGGTGATCATTTTACTGTATTTCACAGTATCCTTACGAGTATATCTTAACGAATATAACAAACAATTCTAAGAAGAAAGCAATAAATAAGGATAAGATGACTATATATTTTACCACACAAAATGGGGTATCTATGAGAGAACAATAACATCAGCAAACAGATGTAATGGAAGAAACCTAAGAAAAGAATAACAATCAGAAAGTATAAATAAGACACTCACATAAAACCAGATGTGTTAAAATATCCATATTTACCAATATTTAAAGTAGAAAGGCTCCCTATCAAGTGAAAAAAGTAAATGAATTTGATCAAACTATACTCAAAATGAAAGATTAGATATTGCACTAATTATTTCATGAGCAATTACACTAAAAAGAAATAATTTCATAAATTTAAAGAGATACCCAGTATTATCACCTAGAAAAGTTATTATATGCTCTTTTAAAAACTTTATAATGGGGGCGGTGCCTGTGACTCAAAGGAGTAGGGCACTGGCCCCATATGCCAGTGGTGGCAGGTTCATACCCAGGCCAAAAACCACAAAAAAAAAAAAAAACTTTACAATGATTTAATTTCATTGGTACTTATCATCCTACATGACATTTCCCACAAAGCTATCCCTAGATTTGTTTTGTTCTCTAATCTTCAGCGACAAGATATGAGACCTGAAGAGGTAATCAAAGAATTATCTCTCATATTCTAAGTCATCTCTTCTAGTTATAGAATAAGACTTTCAAAAAATAATATTTCATATTTTAGTACAGGCATATAAGCAAAAAGAAATATTTCATAAAAATACAGCCATATAGGCATATATATGCAAAAAGAAAAAATATGGATCATTATCTTTCTGCCCACATTGATTTTTTTTTAATTTTAACAAGAAAATTCAAAAAGAAAAAACATAAAATAAAACTCTTCCACCTCAAAACTAGTCTTTCACAGAATTCCTTCCCCCAAAACTGACATATGCCTATTTTTAATATTCCTACAAACACACACCACAAAAGCTGTAATATTAAGCATTTTTCTCTAAGAAAACAGCTTAGAAATTTTTTAAAATCAAACAAAAATCTGTTTCATTCTTTCAACAGTTGCACTACATTCTTCTATGTATTATCATAGTTTTTAAAATCCTCTATCAACATATTTATTTCAGTTATGTGCAGTTTACCCATTCAAATTAAACACCCATGAAAATCACAAAAAAATCATATATATATAATGAATATGCCAATGAATTCATAAAGAAAAAGTATATACTATAATATGTAATTAGACATTTTAATAAAAAGAACAGAGAAGAGAAAGAACAATTAATTGTTTCAATTTAATCAGCTAAAACTTTGAAATAATTCCTGAGTAACTGGATCAAAAGGAACCTAAACTTCAAATACAGACAAAATTGGGGGTGGGAAGGCCCCAATGAGGGAGGGTGGAGAAGGGAGGAAGAAATAAACCTTACATTGAATAAAAGAGGTATAAATTGCATGTCTGTAACAATAGATACCAGTAAGACCAAAAAAACAAGTAGGAAATAGGAATAGAAGGCTAGACTTCTCTGTACAGTAGTGTATTTAGAAGCTTTCTAGAAAAACAATAGCTTGCCTTACAGTTTTGACTCTGAAAAACTTATTTTAAACTGAAAAAGAAATTACAACAAAATGAATACAAACATAACTACCACCTTGACAGCAGAACCACAGAGATAATTATTTAAATAAACTTTAAAATTCTGTGATTATACTAGACTGTACATTCTTTGTGGAAGATAATTTCAGGACAAAAGTGACTGCAAAAAATTTCTAACTATGTTCAATAATTACTATGTTGTATGTAATACTGATGTTGATTTAAAATAACTAGTGTGTGTATATATAATGATATCAATGCTAGTAAACAAGATTGTTCAGGGTACAGATATAAATATAAAATACAAAATCTTCCAGAGATAGAAGTAAAACTGTGTAACCTTAAATATGAATTGGAAATAACAAATGAGCTCATTATGTATTTCTCTCTTTAAAAAAAATGTCCATAGAAAGAGCCCTAAAATAATAACAACCCAAGAGCAATTAGCATCCTGGCACCCACATTATTTTGATTTCTAAGGACCATTTCCTACCCATAGGAAACTTGGACTTTAAAGAACATTCATTAAAGGTCTAGAGCAAAAAAATGATACTTCAAAAAAGTATCAAAGCTACTGTTCTGAGTTCTTGCTGGCCAAGATGAAACAATTTAAGCATTTATAAAATACAATACAATAAAATACAATACAATACAATACAATAAAATAAATACAATACAATACAATAAAAAATAAAAGTTAAAATCTGTGTTTTCAAAATGATACTACTAACAACAAAAGGAGTCTGGTTATAATACTGGTTATAATGGAAGTTGCTGGGGTAACAACTCATCAGGAAAAGTTTTTAAAAAGTCAACTATTTGTCCTGCTTTTCTTATAAAAAGAGTACTTCCATGTGATCCAACATTTGGTGGATAAAGTTCTTAACAGAGGAATTTTAACAAATACTTGCAAAAAAAAAAAAATTGCCATTTTAGCAATACACAATAAAATTATGCAATCATTAGCTACTAAAAACTATTAGGTAAAAGGATAGATAATGTGATGAAGTGTAGAGAGCAGGCTGAGACGGCAGAGACGTCACAGCGTGGGGAACATTCAGAGAATGAACCCCTAACTGCTTCTCCTCCATTCCCAAAACAGCCATATTCCTTTCTTCCTGCTCCCTCTGCAGAAGTCGCAGCAGCCCTTTCTTTCTACAGTTAACTATGCAGAGATCCTTCAGATCTCTCCCTTCTTTCTCCTTGTCTTATGCTAACAAAAGTTAAGTAGTAACCACTAAGTCACATAGTTCTTCCTTTGTTTTGCTAACTATGTTGGGATCATCATGATCTTTCCCTTCTTACTTCTTGTCATATGTTAATGAAGTTGAGCAGAAAGCATTAACAAGATGGTTTGTCTTTTTGTTATTTACATTTTCCTATTGTACTGTAAGACCAAACTAGGTCTTTTATTTATGCTATTTCCCCATATTGTCCATGCTACCTCCCCCTGAACAACCCTGTACAGACACTATAAAATAAAGCTGATTATGTGCTTTGGGGCTGGCTGCAGCCATCAGCTCAGTCAGTCCTCCGGGTTCCAGCCTTTGTTTCCATGTCTTCTCTTGTGCTATATTTAATTCATTCCCCACCAATTCCATTCTGGTTCACTCCCCTTCTCCATGCTGGTTCGTGACAATGAAGCATTCTATAATATATGCATGGAGTATACAACTCAACCTACTAGTAAATGTGGTACCTTATTACTTTTAAGTAAAAATGTTAAACATCTTATCCTCTAATGTAGAATGCCTAGAAATTAAGAAAGCTATTATACCGTATATACTGGAGTATAAGCCGAGTTTTTTCGGCACAAAATTTATACCAAAAAACCCGAACTGGGCACAAATTTTGTGCCGGAAAAAACTCGGCTTATACTCGAGTATATACGGTAATTTAGCAACACAGACTAAGAGACTAAAATAATTAACAATTACAGAAACTCATTATTCTAACTCATTGCACTCCGAAGTCAATCTTTTATGGAGCTCAGTCTCCAAACTCTGAAGAAAGAATAATGAGCTACTTTTATGTATGGAAATGTTCTGGTACATAGAACAGCACTGCCCAGACGAAGTACAAATTTCATAAACTGTAACTGCGGCCTTTTATAATCTTTCTGCCATCCTATCTTTCCTCTTGTAGCCATATACAATATGCAAACCCTTTGCCATAAAAGCCAAATTATTCAATTCACTGCTCAATGGCTGTGGATTTTGTACCAGCCTATATACACAACTTTGGTCTTGTCATTGTCTCAACGTGTATTGCTCTCCACACCCTCCTCCATCCTCCAACCTATAAACAAGGCACATGTCAGCACCCTACTTTAATAAAACCTACTCTGACCCTACCAACTGAAACTAATCTCTCTTACTAAAGTCACACAGTACTTAACTTAAAACCTTGCGTCTTTATCTTTCCAACTAGATAGGTCCTAATAGTCTCTTTTGGATCTCTGGCAAAAAAGAAATGTAGGCTTGGTGCCTGTACCTCAGCAGCTAGGGCACCAGCCACATATACTGGAATTGGTGGGTTCAAACCCAGCCTGTGCCTGCCAAACAACAACTACAACCAAAAATTAGCTGGGTGTTGTGGCGGGTGCCTGTAGTCCCAGCTACTTGGGAGGCTGAGATAAGAGATTCACTTAAACCGAAGAGTTTAAGGTTGCTGTAAGCTGTGATGATCCCACAGCTGTGTTGCTAAATGGCTCATGAGATTTTAATACTGAAGCCCATGACACCTATAATCATTAAATATTAACTGAGTAGAGTCACTGCCCTCAAGAAGTGTATATTCTGTCTCCAGTTTTTAGAATCAATTTCTAACACAGTGCTGTCATTTAGTAGACACATTAAAATGTCTAAATTGAAATTCTAATATAAATACCCTAGCCAAGCATCATGTAGTATCTAAGCATTTTAAGAAAAACCAAAATCTAAAAATTCATTTTTTCTTGAAAGTACATCCAAGAAAAAACTAAACAAAAACCCTAACACCACAAGATTCTGAATAACATACCCATTATAACAAACCAGTTACATCATTACAAAAAAAGTTATGTTTAGCAATACTTAAATTATCTAAGCAAGCCAATTATGGTAAATCAAAAGCCATATTACAATTTAAATTATGAGTTCAGCTATTTATTATCAGTGCTTTCAGAATACTAATAAAACCCCTCTTAGAAAAATCCAACTTATTTATTTTTGATGCAGTCTTGTCATTTGGGCAGAATGCCATGGCATCATAGCTCTGAGCAACCCCAAACTCTTAGGCTCAAGCTATCCTCTTGCCTCAGCCTCCCAAGTAGCTGGGACTACAGGTGCCCACCACAACACCTGGCTAGTTTTTCTATTTTTTAATAGAGATGGGTCTCACTCTTACTTTGGTCTCAAACTCCTGAGCTCAAGCAATTCACCTGCCTTGGCCTCCCAGAGTGCTAGGACTACAGGTGTAGCCACTGAGCCAGACCAACCTAACTTATTTTAACAAATAGGTCCTTTAGCAGTTATCTAGTTATAACCTCTTAATTAAGTTTACTTACTAAAGAGAACTACAATAAATTTCCTTAAAATGTGCATCTAAAAAGTTAGTATTCTACCATATTGGGTAACCCTTTATCATTCTGCAATCATTTCATGCATTTCCGTCTTCTCAATAGGCCCATTATTTTCTAAGGATTTCACTCCAGCAAAATAATTAAAAGTACAAAAATAAAACTCCTGAATTTAGAAATTACAAAAAACATAAAAAGCCATTTTACAGAAATGTAACTCTCACATTAAAAACTCAAAATTTCCTTCTCCACAATAAATAAATTAATTAAAAAAAAAAACCTCAAAATTTCCTTGTCTTATAGTTTCACTGAGCTAACCAAAAATCTAAAATTAAGAGCTGAATTAAAAACAAATTTATTTTTAAAGAATTAATAAGATTCAATATATCCCAAAGCTATTAAAATCTCTATATTCTATATGTAGCATACATTAACTGTAGAAAATACATTTATGCATACTTGACTATTAAAATCCCATTTTAAGGATGAAGAAACTGAAGCTAAAAATGTTTAAGTATCAAATAGATTAAAAAAAATTATACTTAAGAATTCAGAAGTATGCCCAAGATTATGAGGAATGTCAAAAAATATAAAAACTCAAAGAAAAACACCTACAATTTTACACAAAGAGCTGTGACAATGATTACCATTAAAATAGGTTCAGTATACAAAGAAGCAGTTCACAGAAAATAAAAATTAATAACCAGATTTGAAAAAAAACTCATTCCTTTCAAAATATAAATTACAAAATCTTTTTAACCTAAAATTAGCTACTATTCTAGATTTTGATAAAACCTAGAATTGGCAAGGGTATGAAAAAACAGGAACTTCCATACAAAATTATGGGAAACAAATGACAATGTAGGCCTTATGGTTTTCAGTAACTTTTTAAGTATAAATTTAATTTGATATAGCATTTTTATTTCTAGTCCAAATATCACTACACTTCCTAACTACAAATGGAAATCAAACCAAAATGTCTAATGTGGGAACTAAACTGCGCATGTTCAGTAACTACACTGTGGTACACACAGGTATTCTCTATTGTCTTTAACAGAGGGTTTCAGCTGAAACCATATTATGTAATTATTTAAAAAAAAAAAAAAAAAAAGGTGGACTTCTACACCCAGCCAAGACAGTAATATGAACCAGATTTGCCCTGCTAAAACAATGAAAAAACAAGCAAACACAGAACAATAGGTTTTGAAGAGATCAAAATCAGGACATCAGGCAATGATGAACAATGATCCTTGGAAATCAGAAAATAAGGTAAATCCACACTGCCTCAACGTATCCTCTTGATTTTCCAGACCACAGCAAAGGTGTAAGAAAATCAGGCTGAATCTCAAACACTCTCTGAACTGAGAGAAAAGCAAGAGTCCCTGAACACTAAACTAACCGGAGTCTCCATATCAAAGCACCAGAAAAAAGGAGGAGCACAGAGAACTCCAGAAATCTGAAGAGAAATCATCCTACTATTTGGTGAATGTGGGCAACTACATTACAAGTAATATAGAAAAATTATACTTATTTTATCTTTTTAAAAGATAACTGGCCATTCAAACAAAGAGAATGCAGTATAGAATTTGTAACACATACAGAAATAAAAAGTAACAATAGCGCAAAACCAAGAGGACAAAGATAAACTAAATAACACATACTATTTACAATAATCAGTGTATATATGGAAAGTGGTATAAATACCCATTGAGGAAAGACTGTGTAAGATCACAAATATATACTATAAATCCTGATGCAGTCACCAAAATAACAAATTTATAACTAATCAGTTAATAAGAATAAAATGGAATAAAAAATACTCAATACAAAAGAAAAGCACAATAGGAAGAAAAACAGAACAAGAAATAAACAGAAAATAGTAGTTTTAAAATTAGCCATATTAATAACAACACTAAATGTGAATGGTCTTAAGTGTTTTTAAGATGGGGGAGGGGATAAGGAAGCAATTTCCAACTTTATGCTGCCTACAAGAAACATACTTTAAATATAGAAAAAATGTCAAAATAAAAGGATGAAAAAAGACATACTCTACTCAAAATGAGGCAGAGATAGCCGTATCAGTATCAAAAAAAGGAGACTTTTAAAGCAATGAATATTAGCAGATTAAAAAAGGCAGTATTGAAAAATATTATCAGGGATAAATATGGTCAATGAAAAACAAACAAAAAAACGCAACAGGGGATATAGTAATCCTTAACATTAATAATCCTTAACTAATAATAAAACTTAACTAATAATAGTTAGTTATAAATAATAATCCTTAACTAATAATAAAACATCAAGATAGATAAATCAAAAACATATAAAACTGCAAAGAGAAATTGACAAATCTGTTAAGTATAAGTAGAAATTTTAATGCTCTCTTCAGCTGATAAAATATAGACCAAAAGCCCATAAGGACAGAAAACATTTGAACAACACGATCAATAAACATGACCTAAATGACATTTATAGAACACCACCCAATAACAGAATACAACTTCTTATCAAGGGTACCTAAAAAAGATATACTATATTTGGACCATAAAACAAATCTCCTATTTAGAATGATTCAAGTCTCACAAAATATGTTCTCTGGTCAGAATGGAATTAAAATACGTAAATGAAAGATATACAGAAAACTACAAATATCATTAAATTACATACATCCTAATAACTCATGGGTCAAAAAAATAAAATGGAAGATTAGAAAGTATTTTGAACTGAATGAAAATGTACACGTCAAAATTTGAGGGATGCCACAAAAGCAGTATGTAAGAGGGAAATACATAGCACAAAACCCTTATATATTGTTAATGACAATAAGTAGAAATAGAAAAACTAAACACAAAAGCAGAAGAAAATAAGTAGGTATCAGTAAAACAATAAACAGAAAAACAACAGAGAAAACTCAACAAAACCAAAAGCTGATCATTCAGACATTAATAAAATCAATAAACCTGAATCCAGAATGACAGGAAAAAAAAAATATTGAAGTGTAAAAAGGTAATATCATGAAAACTCTGTGCAAATAAACTTGGAAACTTAGAAGAAATGGACTAATTCTATGGAGGATACAAATTACCAAAGCTCACCCAAGAAGAAACAGATAACCTGACTAGCCCTGTATCTATTAAATAAGTTAAATATGTAGCTTAAAAACATCCCACAAAAAAAAAAAAAAAAAAAATCAGGCCTACATGGCTTCACATTTAAAAAAGAAATAATACCATTTGGAATGTTCACCCTAAATAAAATGAGAAACAAGGTAAAGATACCTACTCTCATCACTTCTATTCAACATTACATTAGATGCAATAGGCAAGGAAAAGAAAAAGGAACTGATATCTAGACAGGAAAGGAGCTATCTAAAGACAAGTGGACGTAAACTGCATATGTAGAAAATCCAATGGAATATTAAAAAAAAAATCTATTAGCCCTACTAAGTGAAGTTAGTCAGGATGCAAAATGCTCAAGAGCAATATGCAAAACTCATTTATTTCTATACATTAGTTCTAAACTAGAGCTTGAGTATTTTTTATTAGTTACAATAACATCTAAAGATATGACATACTCAAGGATCAATGTGACCAAAAACCAAAAACACTGCTTTCAGAAATTAAAAACCTAAGCAAATGGAGAGATAAAACTGTTCATGGGTAAGATCACTCAATATTGTGAAGATATCAACTTTCTCCAAACTGTTCTATAGATTCAAGTCAAATTCAACAAAATCCCTCAAGATTCATGAAAATACAAAACTTCAAGAGTCAAAACAACTTTGAGAAAGAACTAAGAGGACCAAAACCATCTGGTTCTGAGACTCAACACAAAGAAAGCTACAGTAAGACTATGTTTGGTGGTTCTAGATATAAAATAGGTCCCTGGAAAAGAGTGAAGTACAGAAATACAATCACACATACAGAGAATTAATTTTTGACAAAGCTGCAAAGCCCGTTCAAAGAAAGGATAAGTCTTTTCACCAAATGATGCTGGAGACACTGGATGTCCAGATCCCAAACCAAAAACTTTTGACGCATACTTTATACTATAACATTGACTCAAAATGGAAACAGACACCTAAATGTTAAGCCAAAATACAAAACTGCTATTAGAAAACAAAAAAACTTTGTAAATTTTGCTTAAGGAAAAAAAAAAAATCTTAAATATGACACCAAAAGCATAATACAGAAAAACCTGGCAAACCAAGTTCATCATAAAAAAAAAAAAAAACACCATTGCTCTTCAAGACACAGCTGAGAAAGAGAAGACAAATAGCAAAAAATATTCACAAACCATGTATCTGACAAAGGATTTGTAACCATAATGAAGACCTCTTGAAACTCAAAAAAAAAGAAATAACCCATTAAAAAAAAGTTTTAAACAGGCTCAGCACCTGTGGTTCAAGCGGCTAAGCCACATAAACCTGAGCTGGCGGGTTCGAATCCAGCCCGGGCCCGCCAAACAACAATGACGACTACAACCAAACGAAAAATAGCTGGGCATTGTGGCAGGTGCCTGTAGTCCCAGCTACTTGGGAGGCGGAGGCAAGAGAATCACTTGAGCCCAGGAGTTTGAGGTTGCTGTGAGCTGTGATGCCATAGCACTCTCTACCCAGGGCAACAGCCTGAGGCTCTGTCTCCAAAAAAAAAAAAAAAAAAAAAAGTTTTAAACAGACATTTCACCAAAGATAATAGTTGATCAAAAGCTGTTCAACAGCATAAGACATGAATAAGAAATAAAAACTAAAACCACAATAAGGTATCACTTCCTACCCACTAGAACGTCTATAATCAAAAATACAAGACAGTTTAATAAGCGTTGGAGAAGATGTGAAGGGTATGGAAATCTCATACGCTGCTGATGGCAACATAAAATGGTACAACCACTTTAAAAAACAGTTTGCAGTTCTTAATAAGTTAAACATATGCCTACCATATGCTTCGGCCATTCTAATCATAAAGCCTCCCCGAAAGAAACAAAAGCATACATACACAAAAGAACTTTTACAAAAATGTTTACAGCAACTATATTTTAATAGGCCCAAACTGAAAACACATATCCATCAAGAGATGAATGGATAAACAAACTGCTACACAGCCATACAGTGTTACTATCAGTAAGCAATAAAAAGGAATGGCACACAGATATGCAACAGATAATTTCAAAATAATTACGCTGCCTGAAGTAACCTAGACAAAAAAGGGTACACGTGTGATTAGTTATTTAAAATTCTAAAAAATGCAAACTAATTTATACTAATAGAAAGTAGATCAGTGGTTGTTAGAAGGAAGTCAAAAAGGAGGCAAGATGGTATTTTTGGAAGGGATGTTCACTATCCTGATTTTGGTGATGGTTTTTCACAGATGTATGTATACATACACCAAAACAATGTGTACTTTAAATACAGATAGTTTATTTTATGAATGCTTTTTTTCAAAAAAGGCAAGATGTGAACCAGAACAAATAGGTTGAATGTTTGACAATACAGAAATTAACAATTTCAGAAAAAATGCACAAAAATGTTAACACGATTATCTTATCTAAGAAAAAGAAAACTGTCAATCAGGGAGAAATCTTTCACTTTAAATTTTTTCTTAAACATGAACATGTATTATTTTCTTCAAAGAAAATTAAAAATGTTTTTAAAGAAAGCTCAATTACTTGTACACAGGCCTCATACCTCTAATTATCCTAGAAATTAGATAAAAGCTTAATTATTCAAACTCTTACACAATGGATTAAAAAAAAGTTAGCAATTACTTTTATATCATTTTCTAATGTTTTTTCCCTCAAACAATTAATATAGAAAGCTTGTGTAACCAACATGTCTTTATATGTAAACCTCTTCTTCCAAGTCTCACTTTTTTTCCCTGCCTTCTCATTCTGGGTCTTCTCTTTTAACCCTCTCTCTTCTTATTCACTAACTGGACAATTTAGTCCTATATCACTTATTCTTTTACAAAATTCATAGAGGAAATCTATTTGAATGGTAAGTACAATATGCACATTTTGTACTCTTCAGTTATTCCGGATTTCACATCCTATACGTATATAAACTTGGAAAATATTACCAAATTTAACTAGGCTCTCCCCAAAACAGTGTTTATTTCTACCCCAATATGCAAAATATGAACTCAAGAAACGCCTAATATTAAAGAATGGACAAGTATCTAGTTCATAATAGGGCAGAGGACAGAAAATGAGCAAGAAAACAGTAATATCTCAAAAAGTATTTTAAATACTATGGATGCAATTTTAAAATTCAAAAAAAATATTCTGAAAAGCCAACATCAATGGACTGAGCACACTGCCTCTCAGGGCAAACAGGCTTGCAAGCAAAAACTGTAACATACCATGATGTTAAAACATGGAAAGACCTAAGCATTACAACTAAAGTTTAAAGGATGAATAATTTTCCTAGCCAAAAAGTGGATGAAGGATTCCAAAAGATCTCAACCACAACATCTACTTTCCTATAATTGACAGGCCAACTCTTAACATCTGACTCAAATATGAAGCTAATTGCCTAACAACTTTCTTCTCTAAGTGTCAGTATAACTCTTTCCTAATATGACTTATTATTGACAAATACATTTTCATTTTTATAAGACAAAAGGAGAGTAAAAAAAACAAATTAACAAAATTGTATGATTTAGGTCAAACCACTAATTTGATGATTAACATCACTGTTACCCTCAGGAAACCAGGATATTGATTTTTGTGTTCACCAGAAGTTGTATGTGAAAAGAATTTTTAATTACTTGAATACCACTCATACTTTCTTTAAAATGTTCTTACAAACTGCCAGTTCCAGAAACACTTAAGGCTCTTGTTTATTTACATTACAAGCTATTTATACAGCCAACTTTAGGAATTAAGGAAACATTTTACACTTGGGTTTTGTTACATTAGTTTCCAAAAGCTAACTGAAATTTGACATTAGTTATAAGGGAAGACCCAACAATGCAGTTTTCATATTCATTTCAAACAATCTTTTCCTACCTTCACACCAACTGCAACCTCAGTGACAATTCTGCAAAGAAAAAATAAACAGTTTAAACTCATTATTCTTCTAATGATCACTGTAAACTTTTTAGGGTAGCTCATCCTTCAAAAATCTTTCAAACACAACACAGATGGAAAAAAACACACAGATAATAGGTGACGCTTCTTCCAAATGTTCCCAAGCTGATTTTCTAGAAAATAACTTTCAGTGTAAGATGAAATTCAGTGAACTTGATGCTATTTTTTTAATAATACTCTCAAAAGCAAAAAGAAAAACCTAACACTGTAAAACCATTTCTACAATGCTAGTACACTTAGATTTATAATTTAACACTTAAAACTCTAGCAGTCTAGACAGAATCTAAGAATTAAGAAACATGAATTCCAATGCAGTCAAAACTCTGTACTGATCTGGAGGGATACAAAACTTCTCTGGAGTTAAGGCACCAAGAAAATAATCTCTAGACAACCTCTAGGATGACTTGAATTCTGTGAATCTGTTAACTTGTGTAAAATTTTCGTTTAATCTTTAAGAAAAAAAAAATCGAGATGCTTAAGCAAAATAAACTCCCTTTTGACTCTCCAATGCTGTCATTAATTTTCATACACGTACTTGTTAGGTGGTACTGTTTTCTGTCCCCCAGCGGGCTGACTGCAGCTGTGTTCTCGCCCTTTCTAATGTTAAGTCATGGGAGACCTTGGTCCCTATCCTCTCCCAGAGCCTGGCCTCACCAGAGCATTCTATCTTCACTCTCAGGCTCTCAAAGATGCAGCGTGCTTCTCGTTTTTTGGTAGTTGTTTTGTTTTTCCTGAAACTGGCCAAAGTAGCTAAAAAGACGGCCCTGTGTTGACTCTCCGCTCTCGTTCCTGCCATGGCCGTTGGCCTCTGCCCATGTGACTGATGGGGACCTCGAAACACTTCGTTTTTCAGATGATTTAATTTCTGGGCCCTCGTGCCAAGCCTTCAATGTTCTCGTGCCCCACAAAGAGGCATTTCTCCGGCCTCCCGCCCCCACTTCCCGGCTCAAACGATAACAAAGGAGTGACACCTGTCCTCCCTCCCCCGCCCGCGGCCCCTCGCTTCCCGGCTCCCGCCACCGGCATCTCCCCCAGGGCGGGCCCGGCGGGCCGCGGACGGGCCGGGGGCCGCCGGCGGCGCCTCTCCGCCCGCCCCAGGCCCGACCTGCCCGCCCGCTCGTGCCCGGGGCCGGGGTTCCGGGGTACGGATCGAAATGGCTCCCTGAGGGGGCAGGGACGCCAGGCGTCCGGGGTTCCCGCCCCACCCCCGCCGCCGCGCCGGTCCCCGCTCCCCGTCCGCGGGCGGCCCCCCGGCATCGCCCCGAGGCCTCCCCCGCCCCCGCGCCCGCTTTTCCTCGTTTTTTCGACCCGGGCTCGCCGGGGAAGCGAAGGGAGGGGTGTGTGCGATGGGGCGGGGGTTGGGCAACGGCAGCCCAGCCCTGGGAGGGGCCGCCCGAGGGTTTCTGCCGGATCCCCGGCCCGGCCGAGGGACCGCGCGGCTCCTCTCTCACACACACCTCCTCGCCGGCCAGGTTACGTACCCGTCCATTGCCGAACCGGACAAAGCTTGCCTCACAAGAACCGAGCCACGCAGCCAGCGAGCCACACAAGCGGCGAGAAAATGGCGGCCAGAGCCCGACGGAAATTGCCGAAGGTGGCGAGGCGCACGGGGCAGCGCGCGGCAGCGGCGGCGGCGGAAAGAGCCGAACGCGCCGGCGCCCGGCAGCCGGAGGCAAGCGGCGGGGCGCGGGGATGAGGGGAAGTGGGCGCCGCCGCCGCCTCCTCCGCGCCGCCGCGCTCCGGGTTCCCTCCGCCCTCTGGGACCTGGACTGCTGCAGATGCTGATGCTGATGCGGCTGCGGCTGCGGCTGCGGCTGCGGCTGCACAGCGTGACGTCCCGGGTTCCCCTCCCCGGCGGGGTGCGTGGGACCCCTCCCCCCGGCGCGCCGTCCGCCTTGAACCTGCGGACGCTGGCTCTGGACTGCAGGACTGCCCCCAAGCAGCCTCCACTTTACCCCCAGCTTAGCTAACCCTCAACCTGAGTGGGCCAAGGAAAAATGCTACAGCTCTCCTAACTGTCCCCCTAGGCCATCTTTATTCAGACCCCTTCCAGCCTCAAAGCCAAAAATCTTTACCACATTCAACACGGCTTAGTAAAAAACTATTTTCTTGAAGCAAGTAGAATTCATCAGACCGAAATGGAGGCTTTTGCATCCAGACCTGTAGTAGTATCACGCCACGTGGAAATAAATGTCATTCTCACCTCAGGGGATAATTGGTGTGCACCTGTAGAAAATACTCAGAAGACCCTAGGTGGAAACGACACAGGTTGAGCGAAGTGATACAATGCTATCCATAGTTAGAGGTTGTGAACGGGAAAGTGGGGCTGGGTGTTGAGGCAACTAAGTCTTCATTGATGAGAAGGGGTAGAAGTATTAAAATGGGCCCACAAATTGACTCCCTTTTCTGTAAGGTCTCGGAGTCTCAATGTTAAGGTTAATAGCATCCTGGACATTTTCCTTTAATATACTTTTATCAGAGGCTCAACAAAGTTTGAAAAGACACCTTACTCCTGGAAAATGTGCTCAGTGATTGCTTTGTCAGCAACCTTTCTTAAGTAACTTTCACTGTCACCCCTAACACACAGGGATGTGTCTAGTCCTGGAAAATGACAAGTATTCCCTGTCTCTCTCCGGTTGTTCTCATCACTCGCTCTGTGTTTTCTCAGGTCTGTCTCACACAAACCCCTTACCCTTTACTAATCGGAATTTCACTAAATGGGAGGGTATGTATAATTTTTAAAATAATAATGCTTTGAATTGGGCAGAACCTTGAAGCGCATCTTGTCCAAATACTTTGGTATAGAACACTTCAAAGTACCCACATGTTTACAGATTCTTGATTTGCCTCGGAGATTGTCAATCCCTAAAAGGAATTCATATCAAACTTCCTATAGTGCCTCCCCCTAACTTTTCACCATTGACTTATGATACATAACAGACTTATTTTCGGTGCCATTAATAATCACTTTTCACATGTATGCGATTTTTTTTTTTTTTTTTTTTTTTTTTTTGCAACAGGAGCTTACTCTTTTCCTGGGGCTAGAGTAATTATCACAGCTCATATTAAACTCAAACTCCTAGTCTCAAGCCTTCCTCCTATGTCAGTACCCAAAGTGCTAGGATTGCAGGTGTAAGCCACCATGCCAGGCCTGTACATGCATTTTCACTTAACAAATATCCAAACTACCAAAGGGCAGGAACTATAGCATTAATTCTCCGTATTCCTCACATTCACTTAATCAATATTGATTGATTGGTTTTCATTTTATCTTGGCGAAGACAAACTGTTCCATGAGAGGGGAGGCCTGTCCTTCAGTGGCAGAAGAGATTATAGTGTTCACAAAAACACAGTTTTTATTTTTCTCCTAATAAAGTACAAGACTGCAAACATACAATTGTTAATGTGCTTATTTATTTAAGCCAATACTTCCTAGAAAAGATGTAAGAGAGTTTGCAAGTAAGGCATATGAAGTATTAGGTTAAAAAATGAAATGAAATAATAAAACAAGAGGACACAGCATAATATGAATCAGGAAGGAACGAGGCTAATGCAACGATGTACTCACAAAATCATATTGACTTAGGTTTGGGTTTGTATTTGAGCTCTTCCATTTAATAGCTGTGTGACATTAGGCATGTTCATTAGCCTTTCCAGGAAAAAAAGTTTCCTTTACTGAAAATAGGATTAAAAATAGGGCCCTCATCCCCGATGGTTCTGAGGTCTGAATGCTTTAATGTACACAAAGCATCTCCCTAGCTCAGTAACTGGCTATTTGGTAAATAAGAAAGGGTGCTATCACCATCCTCATTATTTTTATTACTACTGTTATTCACCTTGAGAAAAACCAGACGACAGATTTGGCTCTTTCAAAATTCATATAAATAAATCTATACACAGATTTCACAAAAGTTGAACATGTCACTAAAATAATTATTTTGGCTGGTATCTAGAGGAATAAATCTGGGGAGATGTCACAGATAAATTTCTGAAACCTCATCCAAATCTAAATTTGTAGAGTGAGTTAACCATGGTGTAGATTATTAATCTCAACAATAGCAGATGGACACCCTTTGTAATACATGGCAAGATTATATTAGTATTTATGGATTCCTAACAAAATAAGACATAAAAAGTAAAGTGCCTATACAGTACTGTTTCCATACTCATATATTTTTGCAGTATAATATTTTTTTTTCCCATCTGAACAGTAAATGTTTTGACTTTTTACAGAGGTATACACTTATGCAAATAATGATTAAATCTAAATTTCAGTGGTATGCTAAGCAATAATGAAGTGAAATATTTATGCAATACAAATAAAAAATAAAATCTTATTCATAACATTTTTAGCCTTACCTCTCATCTGTTTTTAGCATCAAAGACACCATTTAACTTTTTCATGCTGTGGTTTTTTTCTTATGAGAAGAGAGAATGATAATAGGATCATTAGATAATATTTTATTATGGAATAGGTGATAAAATTCCAAGTAGAAAAAAATTTACAAAGTATAAAAACATATACAAACCATCTAGAAAAGGCAACTATGATAAATAGTTGCCTAGGACAGAATGGGGTCTGGGAAAAAGTTTCTTTTAAGGATTGAACTTGATTGTGGTGATGTTTGTGAATATGTCAGAATTCATTGAATCAAACATTTAATGCCAGGGAATTTCAGAGTATATAAATTTTATAGCAATAAAGCTGTTACAAAAAGAAAAAGCATATACCTTCTACTCCTGCTCCCCAGCTACTGAGTTCCATTTTCCAGGGACAACCCATTTTACCAGTTAATTGCATTACTTGTTCAGAAATATTCTGATGTATATATTGATTATTTACATAGTTTTTCTCTTGATTCACAAGTAATAACTACTGTCCACTATGTTCTAAAATTTATTTTTAACTTAAAAATATGGATTTTAGATAGCTTTCCTCATCAATCCATTTAGAATTGCCTCATTCTTTACATATGGCTACATGATAATCCACTGAGTATGCA
Organism: Loris lydekkerianus; assembly: GCA_963574355.1. Classification (NCBI taxonomy): domain Eukaryota; kingdom Metazoa; phylum Chordata; class Mammalia; order Primates; family Lorisidae; genus Loris; species Loris lydekkerianus. The sequence goes on from CAUYPK010033148.1 coordinate 29,021, forward strand.
AATCATCATTTATTTAATTAGCTCATAATGATGGACCTTTAGGTTGCTTACAATTTGCTATTTACAAATAATTATTCAATGAATATCTTCGTTGCTAATCCATTTTCAATGTGTGTGAATATCTGCTGGATAAATATATAAATAAAATTATGGATAGAATTTATTTTTAATTTTAAAAGATGCTGTCAAATTACCTTAGGGCTTGAGTCTTAGGGTTAAAATATTAGTAATTCCTATAATTTAAAAAAAGGAGAGGTGCTGACTTCTTTAATATAAAGGAGTTCTTACAAATAAAAAAGTCAAAAGTCAACAACCAAATAGAAAAATGGATAAAGCATCTGAATTAAATACTAATAGATTATAGGAATTCTACGTAAAACTATACTAAGATATGTTGGTTCACCTGTTAACACCCTCTCTGGCCAATAGAGCACAAAGTTTCTGAGGACAGGCTCGGTGCCATGCGCAGTGGTTAGGGTGCTGACCACACACAGAGGCAGGTGGGTTGGAACCCAGTCCGGGTGGGCTAAACGACAATGACAATTGCAACAAAAAAATAGCCAGGTGTTGTGGTGGTCACCTATATCTCAGCTACTTGGGAGGCTGAGGCAAGAGAATCGCTTAAGCCTAAGAGTTTGAGGTTGCTGTGAGCTATGAGGCCATGGCTCTCTTCCAAGGGGGCCAAAGTAAGACTCTGTCTCAAAAAAGAAAAAGTTTCTGAGTACAATATTGAGAAAAAAAGATTCCTTTCCAAACCATCAATAACATGTGAAAATAGAATAAAGATATTTCTAGATACACTAAATGTCAAAAACTTTGTTTCCTATGCATTTTTTTCTTTGGAATCTTCTGAAAGAGATAATTCTAAATACAGGAATACATCAGGAAAGAAGAAGAAATAGGATCCAGAAAAACAGAGATTCTGCCTAAGGAAGGAAATTGAATATTGGTGAAAGAAGCCCCACGCCAATAGTTATATACCAGGCCTAGGGTTCCAATGGAATATAAGGCCAGAGGGGTACAAGAAAGATGTCACCAAGAAAAACATGGAACATACCCCCCCCAAACCCCAAAATGCATGGATATATTGAGAAAATGTTTATGGTCTGTTGGGAAGCTTAGGAAAAGAATTAATCAAAAAGGGTTGCTGGCCTGGGGCTGGGTAGAGGGTGGAGGTGGACCGGGGTTGGGGTTAGGGGTGGATTGGGATTGGTGTTGGTTATGGGGATAGGAGTCAGGGTTAGTGCTGGTTTGTACCACATTCCTGCCAGCCATTTATGAATCTGGGCAGCAGATGTTCTGGGAGGGGGCAAGTGCATCCCAAAGTCCATCCTGGCTACTCCTACCCAGGCCACTCCAATGACCTCATGCTCATCAAACTGAACAGAAGAGTCTATGGCACTCAGGATGTCAGGCCCGTCAACATCTCTTCCCATTGTTTATCTCCTGGGACCATGTGGTTGATATCTGGCTGGGGAATGACCAGCAGCCCCACAGGTTCTCCAGTGCTGTAATGTTACTGTGCTAAGTCAGGAAGGTGGGAGAAGTCCAACCCAGGAAAGATAGCTTATACCATGTTCTGTACCAGAAACAAGGCAGGTTGAGACTACTGCCAGGTGAGGATTCAAGACTTCTCCATTTATTCAGGACATACATACTGAGTACAGACTTGGTAGCCTGGAACTTTGGTAAGTGCTGAGAATCTAGTAATAACCCAAACTGACGAGAGTTCATACTAAAAAGCAGTGATGTCCGATGGAAATACAACATGAACTGCATGTCATTTTAAACTTTCTAGTAGCCATATTAAACAGAGTAAAAAAGAAACAAAAATAAATAATAAAAATAAAAGGAAGAAAAAAAAAGAAGAAGAAAAAAGAAAAGAATTAATCAAAAATACATGGTAATCCTTTAAAACATTAACTGTAGGATAAATAACAAAGTGTAAGGAAATATGATCCTGGTTTGGCACCCATAGCACAGTGGTTACAGTGTTGGTCACATGCACCAAGGGTGGTGAGTTCGAACTCAGCCTGAGCCAGCTAAACAACAATGACAAATGCTACAAAAAAATAGCCAGGCCTTGTGGTGGGTGCCTGTAGTCCCAGCTACTTGGAAGGCTGAGTCAAGACCATCGCTTAAGCCCAAGAGTTTGAGGTTGCTGGGAACTGTGACGCCACTGCACTCTACCCAGGGTGGCAGCCTGAGACCCTGTCTCAAAAAAATAATAATAATAAAATAAAAATAAATAAATTCTATCTTGCAACATGGAAAGTTAATAGATAGTATCTGGAATGGATAGGTGAGGAAATGGCAAATGAGCACATTATTCAGAAGCATGGAGGCAAATACCAAGAGAATCAGAAGGGAATCAGGAAGAAGAACCGAAAGTGGTTCCTTCTGGTGCATAGTACAGGAGGTTAAGAAAGGATGAGATAGAAAACTATAGTTTTGGGTTTTGTTTATGTCATGATAAACCTTCCAGAACTATTTACTTTTTAGGCTATGTGCATATGTTACTTGGATTAAAATAAATTTTACATTAAAAAAGGGAAGAGATTAGATGGCAGGGAGAGAGCAAAGGACTGTTTTTTAGCACAAATACTGCCTCTTTTGTATTCAGCAATAGTGACTGCTTATCTACAAGTTTACTGAAAAAAGCCCAGCATAGCTGCCTGTCCTTCCTATACTGTGCACATAACAAAGATTATTCTTGGAAGAGAACACAATAGTTTGAGTGGATCAGCAGTTTTGGAAATGATCATACATAAAGACCTAAACTAGGGGAGAGAATGAGCAAACTAAAGAAATTATACAGAAGAGTAAAAGATGAAGGGAAAAATGCTAAAATCAAGGGAGACAATATCCTTTTGCTTTACAACATTGTCAACTGTGTAATATAAAAATATTGTCAAATCCACATCATAATGTATGTGGCCCTATGCAAATAGGCACATAAATGAGAACTAAAGATAAATGATTTGCAAATAAAAATACTGTAGTTTAAATCAATATACAGATTTTAAGCTTATACTTGAAATGAGTAACTCTTCCGGACTAAATTCTTTAATGACTTTACAAAGAAAGGAACGGCATAACAAATGGAAGCTCGAAGTCTTTTCAAAACTTTTTAATATTTCTATAGTTTTCAAAATAGTTTAGATGTTTAACAATGGAAATGAAAAATTTTTAACAAAGAAAAAATGAGAGCTGAAAATAGTTTCTATTTAGTTGTTTCTTAATTGTTTTGCAGTAGATGTCTGTTAGAACATTGTCACTTTAGTCTATGATCCCCTGACCCTTACACTCATTTTCAATTATAGAAATAAAATATCCTGCTGGGCACAGTGGCTCACATCTGTAATCCCAGTGACTAGAGACACTGAGGCTAAAGGATCCCTTGAGGCCAGGAGTTTGAAATGAACTTGGGCAACACAGCCAGATCTCATCCATGAAATGAAATGAAATGAATAAAAATAAAATAAAATATTAGCCAGAGTGGTGGTGAGAACTTATGGTGTTAACCACTGAAGGGGGTGAGGCAGAAGGAGCCCTTGAGCTCAGGAATTTAAGGCTGCAGTGAGCTATGATGGTGCCCTTGCATTTCATCTGGGTGAGGGAGCAAGACCCCCATCTCTTAAGAGAAAAAAAGGAAGGAAGAAAGGGAGGGATGAAGGGAGGGAGGGAGGGAAGGAAGGAAAGGAAGGAAATTCTTTCAGGAAAGGAAAAGGAAATATGATTTCCTTCATATTTAATATTTCCAATGACATATGTTTACTAAATTTGCAAATGACAGATAGCTTATGTTGAGAAAATAGAATCATCCTTCAAAACGATCTTGCCAAAAGTATAAGTGAATAATATAAATGTAAAGTTTCTACTTTATGTTAAAAAATTTCACTGCATAAATACATAGAAGGGGATGTGTAGCTTGATAACAATTCCTATAAAGAAAACATGAGGCATTGACCCAAAATATCTTAGGCTTTGTCAGTAAAGAACCTCCATAGTTGATGACCTCCCTACACGGACCTTCTTAAGTTGACTCCCTTCTTAAGTTGACCTAGTTTTCACGGACTGGACATGCACCATATATGTATATGTATCAGTACAGCTGGCCTAATTCCTTGTGTTGATCAACTCTGTATGTTTACCAGTCTTTTATAGTCCCTTGGATGGTCACTTTATAGAGGTCTACAGTATTCAGTTAAAGACACATTGTATTCTACTCAAATTTTGACCACAACTCATGTTGAATGAGGATAAATATGAGGCAAACAATAATCCATATGTCGGAATGAATATAGAGGGCATTATGGGTGGTTCATTCTGTTCTCTCTTTGCGGAGTAGCCATTCAACTTGGGTAGGTTTGACCCTCTTGCCCAGTTCCAGAGGAAAGCTGATCAAAGTAATCATCTCCCTTCCACAGTGATAGTTTCAGTTAATCCAGACATAAAGTTAATCAAAGCCTGCCATTCCCTTGAACCCAGGAGGTGAGTGAATAAGCATGAAATTAAGTTTGATGATAAACACATATATATCCAATGGAAGAATCTTGTTCTGATCAATGTTGGCAAGCCCCACTAAAATGCAGAAGGAGCTTCCTTAAACATCAAGCCTACAGAAAGACAGAAAGAAACTCTTCACAAATAACCTAGTCTGAAAAGGAGCCAGGGAAATCCTTTTAAAATGTAAAATCATGTCACTCCTCAGCTCAGAATCCTAAAATGGAACCTGATTTCATTCTGATTAAAAGCCAAAGTCCTACCATAGGTTTATAAGGCTTACTGATGTGATCCTGTGTCATCTCTCTGCCCTCATCCCTCAGGACACTTCCTTTCACTCCTTGCTCACCAACGTGCAAAATACCACCAATAGTATTTTGCTGTTCTTAGACTCTGTCTCACCTTAGGGCACCTGCGTAAGCTGTTTCTCTATTCTTCCCTCAAATTTCCCTGCTCCCATCTCTTCCTTTCTGACTCCCTCATGTTTAAAGTATTTATTAAACTTCCCCTTCTCAATGGCAGGTACTCGGATTACACTATTTAGCTCTGCCACTTGCTACTCCTCTCCAAGATCTCAAACCCCCCCCTTTTCCTTGCTCTACTCTTTTTTCAAAACATGTATTATAGTCTAACATACTGTATAATCAGGGAGTTTTTTTTCCTTACATTCATTCTCACTATCTGTCTCCTTTGATTGAAATACACATACAAGCTCTAGAATGGCAGTTTGTTCTGTCCCTGATCTATCAGAGAGTAGATGCTCCCTACACCTTGCTAAAGGAGGAGGCTGAACTGCAGGAGTATCCACCTTCTGAAGACTGACTTTGGTGTACTAGTGGTACTAGTGAAGGATGGGGATCCACATCAGAAAAAGAATGTTTGCAGGATCCCGAGATGTTTACCATGGAGAAAACCAGTGAAGGACGTCATAAATAAAGGGCTATCAAATAAAAAGAGGAATTAGGCATGTTATTTATTGTTCTACAATGCAAAATGGATTAAAGTTATAAAGAGAGAAATTTCAGCTCAGCATAAGAATGAACCTTTGAACAATAAAATCGCCTCACTCTGGAATGAGCTGCCTCATGCACCGGTCAGCTCTTTGCTATTATGAGTTTTCAAGCAGAAGCTAGCTGCTTCTTTTAGATGACAGAAGAAATGGAAGAGATTGCCTCTTTACTGGGCAGCAGATTGGGCTTGGTAATTTTTCAGTCCCTTTGCTACTATAGAATCTGTTATGAAGCATTTTGATGTGGCCACTTACGGGACACTTGCTTAGTCCATCAACAAATGCTGCGTATGAATCACCTCTCTCCTAATTCCTTGACCCTCTTCACCTGGGTGGGCTTTCAGCCGCCGTATTTGTACTAAGTGAACCAAATCCCTTGGGCCAGAGCTGATTAGGTCAGGAATGAGCAGTTTATCACTGTGAGCCAGTCAGATTCTTCCACCCAGAAATTAGGAAATAGGCGAAAAGATTCTCAGTTGGTTTTGCTTTGTGATTGGAAAGGTAATATTTACCTCAGAAGTGGTGGACGGCTTTCTGCAATGTGGCCTAAGAAGGGAAAAAACAAAAGGAGGAATAAAAGAACGAAGCTATTGCAAAGAAAGACGGAAACAAAGTGGCAGAGCCAATGTTGACCAGCTCCATACATGGACCAGTTTATTACCATCAGTTGGCAGGCCAACTTATGGAGGGCCTATTGTATTTCTATTTGCACACCTTAAAGCCACTGTTACGTCCTACTTACTTTGGGGGGTATGAGTACTATTGGTTCCTGGCCTTTCCTAGCTCTTTCTGTTCTTTTGGGGTTAGATGGTGGTGGTACTGTGAATGTGATAACTAAACATTTTTTTTTTTTAAAGCAGAAATGGCACATAAGTTCAGGAGTGGGGAAGAAGTGCTATTTCCTTGACATCATTTGCCAACTACAAGGAACAGATACTAAGGTGACCTCAAGTGTTGGGATGTGGTAGGTAATAAGGATACATGAGGAAATAAGCACATTCATTTGACAGGTGTCTACCACGTGAATGGGTCTCATAGACGTCAGACCCAGCTCCTAAGGCAGTGATCTCACCTCTGCTACTGTCTCCTGAACGGCACTAGAACAGTGCCTAACTCTATGTGGTAATTCTAGAAATTTAGTTGATTGTTATTCCATACATTTAGTTGATTATTATTCTATATGTTTAGCTAATTATTATTTGTTTTGCCTCCCACTTCCCAAAACACAAAGTACATGAGAGCAGGGACTGCAATTTTCGTTCTTTGCTTTTCTTCCAATACCTAAACGATGCCTCACACAAAGTAAATAATTAACAAATAATTAGGGAAGGAGTTATGACTAGAATCTGTTAAATTGTCAAGTGGTAGTGATCTCTATTACTCAGTGCTTAGCTCAGTTCCTGGACCAGAATTGAAACTCAACAAAAATGTCTATCTATGAAAATAATTAGATATAAAAGACAAATGAGCTGAAGTTGGGAGTTAGAGGAAAGTTCACTTAGGAACTTTCTAATTTCTAGCAACATGCCTGCAGAGCAGATGGCAAATATTTTCTTCCTTTTCCTTTTTTATAGCATAGAAGACTGAAATACAGAAAAATAAATTGATTTTATCTAAAGACATACCATGTGTTTGATTTATACAAGGCTAATAGGTCAACTCAGCAGCAGCAGTTTTGGTTTGAACCAGACTGACGTAACACGAGATTAGTAGTTTAGGAGAGTTGACTCTTCCTACCTGCCTAAATTGGGTGAGACATAAAACGTAGCTTCTTTCCCTAAAAGAAAGTACATGAATGATATCCCAAGGAGGTATACAAATCACTTCCAACTCAATTCTATGATCGGGTTACCTTATTTAAGAATATAGACTTCCAAATTTTTTTAACATTAGCTGAAAAATCCAGTTCAAACAAAAATTAAGTTTCCATTTCAGAAGTTTCCATTCATGTTGTTGTTGTTAGTGATCCAAAGTTATTTAATGAATTCAAGCTAAAAAATACATATATATATATATATATATATATATGTATATGTATAAAATAGGTGGCCAAGAGCAGTGTCTGTGGCTCAAAGGAGTACGGCACCAGCCCCATATGCCAGAGGTGGTGGGTTCAAACCCTGCCCCAGCCAAAAACTGCAAAAAAAAAAAAAAAAAAAAAAAGGTGGCCAAATAGTATAAGAGACATTTTCATCCATTAAACAAATAATAAATATTTATTCATATAAGATACATTTATTCAATACGCATTATTTATTCATAAATATTTATTTGACCCCATTTAATAATATAATCTGTCCCCTTAGTACACACGATCCTATTCACCTACTGCCATTTTTTTAGAGCATCTTCCAGTTCATAATTATTTTATTTGTTATATTACTTTTTATTATCTTTCCTCCCTTCCAGTCACTCCCCTACCCCCCTACTCTAGCCACTTAATGTAAACTCCACAAGGTAAGTACTTATGTTGTTCACCAGTATATCCTAAACACATAAAACAGTAATTGGGTCTCAATAAATATTTGTTAAATGAATGAATTTTACACTTTTTATGTTTCAAATACTATTTTAGGAACTAAGAATACAACAGAGAACAAAACAAAGACTCTGTAGTGTATGTGTGTGTGTGTTTAGATTACAAACAGAAAAATTATGAAGTAGGGTACAATGAGAGTGAGATAGTGAGAACTGAGTAATATCTTTTGATGGGGAGATTAAGATCATTTTGACATAGTGGCATTTAAACAGAGAAGTTAAAGAAAACAGTATGAAACTACAGGTATGATAATCCAGGCTGAAACTGGACCCACACCTTTCTCCACTCACTAAAATAGATTCAAGATGGCTAAAGAACTTAAATTTAAGGCATGAAACAATAAAAATTCTCAAAGAAAGAATAGGAAAAACACTGGAAGATATCTGCCTGGGGAAAGACTTCATGAAGAAGACTGCCATGGCAATAGCAACAACAGCAATAATAAACAAATGGGATCTAATTAAACTGAAAAGTTTCTGTACAGCCAAGGAGACAAC
>CAUYPK010033151.1:0-27446 GCA_963574355.1 Loris lydekkerianus
ATCCGGGGTTGTTATCAGTTTTAATAATTTTGGGTTTTCCCATAACAGAAAGGCAGGCCACGACATGTCCTATAACATTTTTCGATTCTTCTCCAGTTTGCAAGGAGGCAAAAATGAAGCCACTAAAGGTATCTATAGTAACATGAAGATATTTAAGATTGCTGAATTCGGGGATGTGCGTGACATCCATTTGCTAGACTTCATTTGGTATTAATCCCCTGGGGTTGACGCCTAGATGAGGGGTGGGGAGAAGTGGCACACAGGCAGGACATTGTTTAATGATTTGATGTGCCTGTTCACGAGTAATTTTGAAGAGAAGATGAAGGGTTTGGGCATTCAAGTGATGTAAAGCATGACTTTGTTGGGCCTGTTCAACAGAACTTATCAATACTGGAAAAATCAGGCGAGTAGCAGCGTCTGCACAAGTGTTCCCTTTAGACAGAGGGCCAGTTAAATCAGAGTGACCCTGAAGGTGCCCAACAAAAAAGGGGTGGCACCTAGAAGTAATAAGTTTTTGGAGTTTGGAAAAAAGGGGGGTAGCATTCGTAGAAGGTTTGATATATGGGACAGTTTCGAGGACAGGAAGAGAATGAGTGATATAAGCACTGTCAGTAAATAAATTGAAAGGGCAATCTTTTAATAAGTGAAATACTTGTATGACAGTGAAAAGTTCCACAAGTTGGGAAGATATAAAAGGGGAACAGATGGAAATAGCCTGTCCACTAATAACATAAGCTGCCATTTCGTTAGAAGAGCCATCAGTGAACACTGAGCAGGCAATTGAAATGGGCTGAAAAGAGGTATATTTTAGAAAAGTAAAGGGATGAATTCTGGCAAATTGGAGTAATTTATCAGCAGGGTAATTGTTATCAAGCACTCCTAGGAAGGAGGAACAAACTATAGGCCATTTATCTGTAGTTTGCATAAGCCAATTCAATTGTTCTTTAGAATATGGCACAATTATTTTTTCAGGGTCTTTTCCAAAAAATTGATGGCTTTGTTCACGTCCTGAAATAATGAGTTTAGCGACCAAAGAGGCATGGGGGCAAGTACTTTAGAGGAGGAGGCTGGAAGGTGGACCCATAAAAGGGGGCCTTGTTGCCAGAAAACTCCAGTAGGTGTATGTGAGGTAGCGCAGATTGTAAAAAGGAGAGGTTTCTTATATGAAATAAATGAAACTCCTTGGTCTCGGATGGCCTTTTCTACTAATTGCAAGGCATTTGTGGCTGCAGGCATCAAGGAACGAGGGGATGAGGGATTAGAATCTCCCTAAAGAATATCAAAAAGTGGCTTAAGTTCCCCAGTAGTGAGTTTAAGATAGGGTCTGATCCAATTAATGTCGCCTAATAATTTTTGGAAATCATTAAGGGTCTTAAGGTGGCTTGTCTGGAGTTGAAGTTTTTGAGTTACAATTTTTTGTTGAAAAAGCTCAAATCCTAAATAAAAATAAAGATCATGTAATTGGATTTTATTAGGAGCGATCTGAAGTCCTTTATCTGCCAGTTTTTGGTGATAATTCCTGGCAGCAGTAAAGTATCTGGGAACCCTCCGGGCTGGCTAGAAGAATGTCATCCACATAATGGATGATACAAATAGAGGGCCAGAGGTCATGGAAGGGATCTATTCTTTGTGCTATAAATTTTTGGCATAGCGTTGGACTATTGGCCATGCCTTGGGGCAAAACCTGCCACTGAAAGCGGGACATAGGTTCTTTGAAATTAGTAACTGGTAAACTGAAGGCAAATCTTTGTCTATCTTCAGGGTGTAAAGGAATGGTAAAAAAGCAATCCTTAAGGTCTATTAGTATTTTAAAGTAGCCAGCAGGAATGGCTACAGGAGTGGGTAAACCAGGTTGTAAAGCTCCAATGATAAACATAGTTTTATTGATTTCTCTTAAATCTTGTAGTAGTCTCCATTTGACAGATTTTTTCTTAATAACAAAAATAGACATATTCCAGGAAGAGGTGGTAGGTTCAATATGGCCGGCATTGACCTGCTCCTGTATTAACGCTGATGCAGCGGCCAATTTTTCTGAGGTTAATGGCCATTGGTCAACCCACACAGGCTTATCTGTTTTCCAGGAAATTTTTTCTGCGTGGGGTACAGGAATGTCAATGGCCATTAGGGTAAATTTTTCACACCAAATCCCAAACGATCAAATTTTTCAGTTATTGGGATAGGGTTTTTAATTCCCTGTGAAAATTTTCCCAGGCCTTGTCCGGGTTGAAACCCTTGTTTTAACATTTGGTGGGTGACTATTTCATTGGGGCTGCACATTATAAGATTCATTTGAGTAAGAATATCCCTGCCCCATAAATTGATAGGTAATTCGGGCATGACATAGGATTGTACAGTGCCGCTATTTCCCTCTTCATCGGTCCAAGTAAGAATTTTAGAACTCTGTTGAGGGTTGGAAGTTTGGCCAATGCCCTTTAGGTGTGTCAGTGAGGCTGTAAGGGGCCAAGAGGCAGGCCAACTTGCCTCAGAAATAATTGTGGCATCAGCTCCTGTGTCTGTAAGGCCTTCAAAAGCCTTTCCTTCCAGTTTCAATTTAAGGAGGGGTCTGTCCTGGGTAATACTTTGCACCCAATAAGCATCAGATGAGGCAAAGTTATTGGAATCTCTGAAATCCTGAAGGAAGTTTTTACTGGAAAACTGGAGGGGAATTAAAAGCAGTTGAGCAATTCTTTGGCCGGATCTTACAGTGAGGGGACCAGAGGTGGATGAGGCTAAGAGTTTAATTTCACCAGTATAATCTAAAGTCGTTATCAATTAGGACCAGGAAAGATGCTTAAACCTCCAAGGGTGGAGCTGGAACGTCCCAAGAGGAGCCCAAAAGTGTTAGGGGGCAAAGGACCATAGACTCCCGTGGGCAGAATTTGGGTTCCCATTTCAGTGGTTAGTACTGTGCTGGTGGAGGAACAGAGGTCCAATCCTGCGCTGCCTGCAGTGGGTCGGCTGAGAGAGGTGATGGTTGGGCTTGGGTTTGGGGGATGAACCTGACAGCCCCGGGGTTCTGTGCTAGTTTCGGGGCCGGGGGCTGGCCCCTCTGGAAGTTTCCCTGCTTCTGAGGAAGGGGGTTTCCTTGCAAGTCAGTTTTTGAGCAGCACTCAGAGGCCCAGTGTTTCCCTCATTTGCATTGGGGGCATATTGAGAGAGGGGGAGGGCATGCTGCTTTAGGCTTGGTGCATTCTCTGGAAAAGTGGCCTGGTTGTTTGCAATTAAAGCAAGTCTTAGGCTGGTTATTAGGAGAAAAATCCTTAATAGCAGCACCAATGACAAGTCCTATGGCATGGGAGAAACCAATGCCTGCACATAATTTGGTATAGTCAGAGTTAACGGCACCACGGCGGTGCGGACGTATGGCAGCCTGGCAAGTGGGGTTGGTATTTTCAAAGGCAATATGTTTAATAAAGGTGCTTTCACTTTCTTCTTGTCCAAAGAGCCGTTCAGCCACATCCATAAGGCGGCTGATGAAATTACTGTAAGGCTCATCGGGACCTTGGCGGATTTTAGCCAGGGAAGTAGTGGCTGATCCTTCAGGGGGAAGCTGTCTCCACTCCTTGAGACCTGCAGTTTGAATTTGCACCAAAAGACCAGGAGGGAATTGAGCCTGTTTTTCATTGGTATCATAAGGGCTCCATCCTAAAAGCTTGTCTTTGGTCCATCCCCGTGCAGCTTTGCTTTCAGAATTGCGAGCGGCTATTTCTCTACAATTTTCAACAAATTCAGTTTTCCAAAGAACATAGTCACCGCCTGTTAATGTAGCATGGGCTGTAGAATGCCAATTGTTGTGGGTGAGCCAGCGGTCACTCAGACTTTCTATTAAGGAAATGGTAAATGGAGCCACTAGGCCATAATTGGTTACTGCCATTTTAAGGTCCTTCACATGTTTAAAGCCAAGGCGGCAATAATGCTGATTTTTAATTTCTCCTTTTATGTTTTCAGCGTCCTCAGAAGGCTCATTTTCCTTATCAGAGTCTCCCGAGGTTTCACCCTCATTAATTTCTTCACCATCATCTGTGCCAGAGGGGTCTTCTTCACCTTCGGTATTCTTATGCGAACTATCAGAAGGAGGATGGGATTTACTTCTGGTGACTGGGAAAGCCAGCACAGATCTAGAGGCTTTCTGTTTTGGTTTATTTTTTGTAGTGATGAGCATCGGGGAATGGGAGGCTAATTCTAGATCGAGGGCTTTCAATTCCTTTATTAATTGGAGATGTTCTCGTTTTTCAACCAGCAACTTTCTAAGGCAAGCTGTTTTCTGTGCAAGTTGGGTTTTAGACCTGGTGGTGTAGTCGGCCTCATCAGTCATGTCAAGGACCGGGGCAAAAAGGGGGGGGCAGTGGCATGGGGGGGTTTGACGGGGGTGGCCAATCAGGGTTATGATATTTAGTGGCTTCCTCCTCTAGAGATGAAGCCTCATCAGGATTGAGGGTGTCGTCAGGCCCATCTCTGGCCAGGGGTAAGGGGGGTGTCAAGGAAGGATAAACCTCATGTGGGGCGGGTTTTGTAGGAACCGGCTTAAGTGCGGTGGTACTAGGATTTGGGGTAGGGGCTTGTATCAATACAGAGATGTCGGGTTCAGTCATGGGAATAGAAACAGAGGCACAAATAGAGGGTGGTCGGGAAAGTCTTTGCAATACTTTCTTTCCTTCTATAATAACTTCCTGAATATCTGGCTACTTCTTATGGGTCTTTAAATCATCATTAATAAGATTCCAATAAGAGAATGCCTGAACTGGAATTTTTTCAGGGCCAAATGATTTATAATAATCCTTAAAACAATCTCCTACTCTGGCCCACCGTCTCTCACCAATATTTCCTTCGCGGGGGAACCATCGGCACACATCAGCAACAAATTCAAATAATCACTTAAGGTCCTTTTTCTTTACCTGAGTTCCTCGTGTCTTGAGGGACTCCTTAAGCCCCTGTAAGAATAAATCATATTTACTCAATGCTTGTCCCATGATTGCATTGCTTCACTCAACTAAATCGGATCTGTCTCACAGGCGAGTGTCTCTGTGGCGATCACAGTGCGGATCTTCACTCGCTCCTCCGTTGAAGTGGCGATCCAAGGTGCCGGCCGGCCTTTATGAAACAACGCTTTCTCGGGCCCCAGACCCCAATCGCCCCACTTTGGGCACCAGTTGCCCCAGCCTGCAGGGCTAATTCAACAGGGACCTAGGGTAGGGTGCGAAGGAGTGAAAAAGACAAGAGACACAAAGAATGAGAGCAAGACAGGATTCTGATCAAGCTCTGAAACTCTTTATTTTTTAACAGCTATTTAAGCACAAGCAGAGGAGGAAGTGTGCTTTAGGCTACAAAAGGGTGGGGATTCCCAGCAGCAGGTGTGATAAGCTTAGTTCCTGGAACCAATGTTCAGAATGTCTCTCCCGCCCACAACTATTCTCTGGCTATAAGTTTGCATGATAAGCTTCCTTTTAGGTTTTGGCCCCTGGCATAGATTTATAAAAAAATTATAATTATCAGAGTTCCCATTTATCCAAATATAATTTCCTTTTGGCCTTCTCTGAGATTTTTGAATCTGTAGTTTGCCATCTTTCATAATTCTTGATATTTTATGTGGCCATTATCTTTACCTGATTATTTGCTGCATTCTTTCTCCTTTCTCCATCAGAGTCCCTAATTATATGTATTTTAAACCATCTGATATTGTCCCTCAGCTCTTGGATGTTCTATTTTGTATGGGTTTTTCTGTCTTCATTTTTTTTCTTTTTGCATTTCAGATAAGCTAATTTTTTTTTTTTTTTTAATTTGTATTGAAGTCCTATATTCAGGTTGCAAGACTCCAAGATGATGTCCCATGAATCCTGCTTCCTGTTATCAGACTTTTATGTCATCCCTCTCCCTATATTAAATAGAATTGAGTATTCACTCAATAGAATATTCCAAGCATAATGAAGTATGACTTTGGTGCCTACTTCACAAAATGTTTTGACTTCACATTATACTCTGTCTTGGAACACTAGTTCTAGGGTTAGCTAGCACCCATGACAATGCTAAAACATCTCTATAGAGAGGTTCATGGAACAAGGAATTGACATCTCATGCCAGACATTAACACTAAATTGTCAAACATATGAGTGAGCCATCTTGGAAGTGACTTCTTGAGACCTAGTAAATCTGTGTGTAACTGCAACCTTGATTAACACTTCGACAACCCCCCATTGAAATTCTAACCTAGTGTCATCCAACTAAATCACTTTAATTTATACCCACAGAAACTGTGATGTAAGCCATTTATTTTTGGTAATGTATAATATTGCACTTGGTAACTAATAAACTAAATAATTTATTACCTATTTCAATTTTTCTTCCCTTTACTCTGTTCCTATGTAACATATATCTTGGAGACATAGGTGGTAGATGGTTATATGATCACATGGACAAGGGTAAGGACCCAAGCAGGTTGAGAGAAGAAGATATTTCCATACCTTAAGAAAAAAATCTAAAAATTTTGTATAGTCTTTGCTATACAGTAGCTAATTTAGGATGCTACCTGACTACTTACTAGGAAGAAAGTAATAAATCATATAACCTACAATCCATTTCTCTGCTGATTACCACAGGGATAGCTCTAGGAATTAAGAAAACAGATGACCTTGTCTAGTTGCATTTCCTTTTTTGAATGTCCTAACAGCCAACCTCCTAGTAAATAGCTTTACATTTGCAAGGAGGAGAGAATTTATTTACATAATTCTCTAAAACGAATAATGTTGGTTTTAGAATTGCTCATGAAAAACAAAGTAGAATCTATAGATATGTGAGACATATCACCCTGGGAAATCACATCTAAACCAAATAATGATCTGAGTAAAGAATACAGCATTTTGAAATCTAAATTCTCTCTGCTATGTGTCTTTTACTGTAAAAGTACATTAGAATGCATCAGTTAATCTGGATTAGAGAACATTTCCTAAGAGAGAACAAATCTCCAAAAGCCATGTAGGATGTTGTGGACCTTCCCCTATTTTGTCTGTGATACACAGTTGTAGCCCTGAAATTATCAGAAAAGCACACTAATGCATAGAGACTTCTGATTTGGTACATCTGACTTGACAATCTGCCTTTGGAAAAACTCTCAATCTTAGCTATTATAGCGCTGGATATCAAGGTTATAGTGATGTGCTTTTTCTAAAGGAAACAGCCATGAGAAAGTCCTGTAATCTTTGAAACACATATACTAGGACACTATTTTTTACTTACCATGGGATTAGGAGTCAGAAGATAAATTCACACCTAGCGGGTACAATGCATGCTGTCTTGGTGATGGACACATGTATGACTTAGAGTCAAACTACACAAAAGCACTTCATGTAACCAAATGTCTGTACCTCTATAAAATTCTAAAATTTAAAAAAGAGAGAAGGAAAAAAATGAGATTTTATGTTCCCTATTATCCAAGTAGCATCCATAAATTCTTCCTCATGATCATTAACATATTTGAAAATGTTTGCATTATTTTGAAATTTAGTTTTCTGTTTTTTACAACACTGAAGATGTATGAATATGGAAATGTTTCATTTTCCTTTCAAAGATTTAAAGAAGAGGAAAAAATAAGAGATTTTTCCTAAGGAACTTCTGAATCACAGGCTATAGCCTTTACTCTGAAAGTACATTTCTTGCTTGCTAGTCTGATAACTTTGAAAACATTTTGAGATTGAAACACCCAACATTAAACTACCTAACAGAGGTAAGGTAAAATGCCAAATGAGCCATAGTTTTTGTTAAAAATGTTCTAGTCTATGGATTTTCTTCATTTACAGCTATGACCTTCAGCTGCTGGACAGATTTCAAGGAATCTGACACTTTCACAAAGAGATTTTTATGTAATGTATACATTAGGAGTCAAATCCCATATTTATAAAGGTATTTCCTTTGAAATTGATAACTGTATTATTTTTCTGTCAGTGCCTACAAGCTAAAAAATTTATTTAGGCTGACTCGTAGGAAGTTAAAGTTTATTTTAATATTGTTTTCATACAAGCTTTCTAAATAGTTGCTATCTTACAATAACATATTTCATCTACAAAACTTTATTTAAAAGAAATGCTTAGTTAAAATACGTAAGAATATTCTACTTGCTTTTGTACTTATTAAACATATGTAATGCTCATAAATATACAAGAACTGGCAAATGATTTGTAAATATACAAATATTTGTCTATCTTCATAGGCTACATTTTGACAGAATGAATAATTTTTACAATTGTCCCCAAACTGTGGGACTTAGAGCAAGAATTTCTGAAAAAAGAAAAATTATTGTCTTGTATCATCTTTCTCCCTGTTTAGACCTTCAACAATCCATCTGTTTTCCGTTCTTTCATTTATACATACATTTACTTATCCAAATGTTTAAGTATCAATATTTGCAAATTATATAGTACACTAACAGATTTTATACATACATAAGATACGATCATTTGTATAGGAATACCGGAAAATAAAAAATGTGAGCTCTAGATAATTTTGAAAATAAGAATTTTTTTTGCTCGAAATTCTCGCCAAATTGTTACTGTCTTTTTAAAAATTTTATAATGTGTTAGTAAATTAGCAGTGGCTTCATATTGTGCTTTTGACTTGTATTTACCTAATGATGAATGATGATTACCACTTTTTCACATATTTATTGGGTATTTCTATACCTTCTTTGGAAGAATATTTATTCAAATTGTTTGCTCATTTTCAAAATTGTAGAGTTATAAGCCTTTGGTAAATTTTGGATACAAGCCCCTTATTAGATAAATGATTTGCAAATATATTCTCCCATTTTCTGTGTTATCCTTCACTATGTTATGGTATCCTCTGAAGCTCAAAAGATTTTACTTTTGGCTGGGTGTGGTGGCTCCTGCCTATACTTGGGAGGCCAAGTGGGAAGTGGATTGCCTGAGCTCACATATTCGAGACCAGCCTGAGCCTGAGCAAGACCCTGTCTCTAAAATAAGCTGGGCATTGTGGTGGGTACCTATAGTACCAGCTATTTTGGAGTCTGAGGCAAGAGAATTGCTTAAACCCAGGAGTTTGAGGTTGCTGTGAACTGTGATGCCATGGCACTCTACCAAGGGTGACAAAGTGATACTATCTCAGGAAAAAAGAAAAAAAAAGATTTTACTTTTGAAGTCAATTTTATTTATTTTTCTGTCTTGCTAAGGTTCTTGTGTCAATTAAGAAACCATGCCTAATACAATGTTACAAATATTTATTCCTATGTTTACTTGTAAGAGTTTTATAATTTTACCTTTTACAAGTATGTCTATTATACATTTTAAGAGAGTTGTATATGAGTATGAGTTAGAACTTCAAATTCATTCTTTTAAGTATTGATAACCATTTGGCCTGGGACTATTTCTTAAAAAAGATTATTAATTTAGTGACTTGGCATTCTTGTTAAAAATTAGTTGACTGTTTATTGCTTGTCTATTATTTTCAGAACGATGTTGTATAGAGGTGACAAGAGCAAAATAGCCTTTGTTTCACTTACTGATCTGAGGAGGAAAATTGTTGGTCTTTCACCATTAAGTACAATACTAGCTGGGTCTTTCACAGATGTTCT
The DNA here is from genome assembly GCA_963574355.1 of Loris lydekkerianus. NCBI lineage: Eukaryota > Metazoa > Chordata > Mammalia > Primates > Lorisidae > Loris > Loris lydekkerianus. Next base: position 9,578 of record CAUYPK010033151.1, read on the forward strand.
TTTTAAAGTTATTATTTAGAAGTATCATGTGGGTACAAATATTTTTGGTTACATGGATCACTGTTACAAAGCTTGACTGATGGTCTCTACATCATTTACACAGATAGTGTTCAATGGACTCCTTGGAGAGGTTTTTGCTGATGTCCTCCTCCCCACTGTACCTGCTTCATTGCATTAAGTTTTACTTCCCTCTGTATACATGTGTGCTCATCCACTAGTTCCAAGTTAATGAGAAGAACATACAGTGCTTAATTTTGCCACTCTAGATGCTTCACTTAGCATAATGGTCTCCAGTCCCATCCATGAGTGCAAAAGATAATAAGTCATCCTTCTTTGCATCTGAGTAGTATTTCGGGGTGTGTATATACATGTTTTGTTAATTCTCTCATGAATTGATGGAAATTTGGTTTGATTCTACATCTTTGGAATTGTAAGTTATTCTGTGTTCTTGCTAAGTAAAGCATATATCCCCCTTATATTATTATTTTGTTGAAATAATGAATTTATTAATTATAATGAAATAATATCAAAATTATCTTTAATGCTTTAATTAAAACATAAAATTATCTTTAATGCTTTAATTAAAACATATCTTTAATGCTTATATTATGATACGTGTGGTTTTGTAGTTTATTCTATTAATGTACCAAGATTCAGCAATAGCTGTCTGAATAAAAAAAATCATATTTCCAAGATTTAGCAAGATGACCTCTGGGATCTGAACCCTTTGCCTTACCTCTGCCCTTTTTCTTAAATTTTCACATCTTAGATTACATGGTTAGGTTATTCTTATATGTTCTGTTTCTAACTAATGTGATGTGTGGACTGAGTCAGATATTTTTTCAAATGTTATTACCATGGATGTTTCTGTTACCTTTTTTTAGATAAAACAAAAGAAATAATATTTATGTTAAGTTTTTTTATGTCTCAGAAACTGTGAAATAATGTAATTGTTGGTGTTTAGTGACCTGGTTTTTTAAATCCAGACTTCATACATGTAGTTTTTTAGTCATTGATTCAATAAATCTCAATGTCAGAGGCCTGCAGTAAGGCCTTGGGGACTGTTGGTAAAGAAGACAGGCTCCATTTTGACTTCCTGAGGCATAAATACAAGAGACTTTGTTATTTGGAGAATAATTTTGATTAAATGATGATTTGAAATAACATATACACATAGAAGTACTTTTTAAAATGTTTTAGAATAAAACTGAACTTAAAAATGAAGAATGCCAAATGCAAAAATTTAGTATTTTAAAAATATTTAAAAATTAAATTGAAAAATGGTTTTATATTTATTATTAATAACACAATCATGAATATTTTTATTGTATATGTTATCAAAATTTCCATTGAACATATAATATACTCATCTATTTAGATATGAAGCATAGAGAATTACTGTTTTAAAAAGAGGATGTTATTCCCTTCGTATTCCTGCTTGCACTCATTCTGATACAACCTTGTAACTCATAGTTCCCATGTGACAGATATCCTGACTTCACTGGGCTCTGTACTTACAAACGGACTCCCAAGATTCCCCACAAGGATCATTTATAACTAAACAATTATATTAATAATTTGAGAACTAGTTTCTTCTGCACATATGAATAAATCTGCATTGTGTAAGTGGTGCCTTGGGGCAGCATCTGTATTGTAGCAACTCATCTCACTATTTAATGCCGCTTACACGCAGCCGCATTTTTTATTCTATTTTGTGAGGTTGTGTTTACCCTATGAACAGGACTTTCATGTGAAAGTCTACTGCAAGTCCAGGTAAGCCTTCAGTGAAGAGAAAGGGGATTACAATGGACACAAAAGTAGGAATAATTAAGCTTACAGGGGAAGACCAGATGCCATCATTCCTTGGGAAAACATTAAGCTTCAGTCACTCATTGTAGGAATAATTATAAAGAATAAAGGGAGACTAACGGAGCATGTGAAAGATATGCTCCAAAGAAAGCATCAATTATTAGTAAGCACAAAACTGGATTAATTATTGAAATGGAAGCTTACTATTGATTTATTTAGAACATAACAATAAGCATAATATTCCTATTAGCCTGAAATTGATGCAACATTAGGTGAGAGTTAACCTTCAGTATTTTTTTGAAATCTCTTCTAAACCTTTTGCATGAGTTTGTTTTTATGCTCTGTTTGTTTGAATTAAAAGAAATCACAATAGCTTCTGTAACTTACTGAATAAGGACAAAGAAAGGGGCTTAAAAAGAAAGGAGGAAAGCCTGGAATCCTGAATGAAGAGACTGGAGGAGCCTTGGGAACATCATGGGAACACGGTGCCTGAATTGAATAAGCTTGTCCTGCAAAAAACACAGTTTCCATATTTGGACATAGGGTGAACACTGCACATACAACCCCCCCTCCAAGTATTCATAAAATCAACAGATTAGCACTCCGCAATTTTCACCAAACAAGGAAGGAATGTGGGTCTGAGGTGACAAAATTAATTAATGACCAATAGAGAGAAAAATAGGGAGAAAAATATCTTTACAGTGCTTTGAGTCAGCCTCCCTTCTCACTTGTGGAAGAGACCCATTTCCATCTTTCTGGACTTGCACTAGGTTTGCTACATTTAAATAAACTGTCCCTGTTCTTAAATCATCTTTCTCGAATTTACTTTTCCTTTCACTCATGCTCCCCTTCCCTCCTGCTCCTGTTTCGCTTTAGGTCTCTACTCACTGTCCCTATGGATTCAAGCCTTGCCTCTGTTGAACTTGCCGGTTCCACAGAATAAATGAACAAGGTCATCTGGGTTCAGGGAACCAGAACCTGTACAAGAACACTTATTATTATGGCACAGATTATTGTTATTATTACAGTATTATGTTGTATTATTATCATTGCATGTTAGCCACTATAGTATTGTTCTATAGACTTTTCATCAGGGTTCCGAGGTACATACAATTCCAACTTAAAGACGTTCTCAGGAACATAGCATGTCTGTAACCTGAGGACTGCCTGCATGTCAAAAAAATTAATTTATGTTTCTATGTCCTATTTGTATAAGTGTATCCAAATATATATTAACTATGCACATATAGATATGGCTATACATATACACACAAACAGAAAGATGACTCCTATTTCTTTTCGTGAGGTCAACCCTAGTTATATTAATAAGTATTCAAACTAAATAAGACATTTCTATAAGTTATGTCTGTTATTACCTAAACTTTCTAGAAATGTAAGTAATAAAATAAATATTTTAAAATATGTATAGAATTATATGCAGGAGTTTTTTATTGATTTTTTTACAAGTCAACACTATTGAATTAAATTCTATATTGTGGATTAGGATAATGTGTTTGGAATCAAAGTGCACCAGGGATCTAACATATTTCATACGTAATGAACAGAATGTTGTGTATGGGTGAACATGGTTTGTGGGGGCTGAAACTAGTGTTTCTGTTTCCTTGCCTGACACCCAGAGAAAGAAAGAGAGAGGAAGAGAGAGACTAGAGGAGGAAGAGGAGGAGAAAAGGGCAGCAGGAAGGTAGGCAGACAGGAAGGAGAGAAGGAGGGAAAGAAGGAAAGGAAGAGGAAAAGAAGGAGGGAGGAGGAAAAGAAGAAAGAGCATTTTAATTTGTGGAATATTAACATGGTAACCTATCTTACTTTGCTAGACAGAAAACTTATGGAGCATGAAGGTGGAAGGACAGTCTTTCTCTAGTTAAAATGCTGACTGGGAGTACTATGTTTAAAATCAACCATGATTTAGTACTTTCTTTGCCCAAGATTTATGAATTTCCAATGTAAAATCTTTCTTATAATTTCTTTTATACATTTTAAAATCTAATTATTCATACACTTTCAACCTATACTACGTCGCTTATTCAAAGCCTAGAAAATTTCAAAAAGTCTTTTATGCTTGTTTACATTGACTAAATACATTCCAATATTTTAAAATGCATTTAGCAATTTAATATGTTTGTTTATCTTTTAATGTACTTTTCTTACATGGATTTAAAAAAATTGTTAAATGGTAAATAACATAATTGAATAATTCATTGAGTATAATTTTAAGACAAGGTCAAATTGTGGCTCTCACATAGACATGAAAATGAATTCATATTGAAGATTGTATTCTACTCATTAATGAATGAAGAAACTAGACAGTTGTTATAACTGATTCAAACAGAATCTAAAGAACAGATGTATTTATAAATGAAGAATATGGAAGTGAATGTTTCAATGGAGGCAAACTGATTTTTGTACTTCAGAAGAAGTCAATTGAATCTTCACTGAATAGGGCAGAATTTAAATGTCTAACTGTTATTCACAATACCCAGAACTGGAAACTTGGGCAAAGGTAATGAATAACAGGACAGATCTAGATAACCTTGAGGTGCTGTCTAGACAAAGCATAGTTTTCCATTGAAACAAAAAAAAATTGTTTTTCATTAAATGTGTATATAAAATGAACATTAGTTTCTTAAATGCTCTAGTGCTAAACACAAACTTAGTACTTTTATAATGGAGCGAAGTATGTTTAAAGTAGCTTCTCAATTACACATTTTATATTGAAGTGATAAAACTGTTGTGCAAATCCAATGCTCCTAAAAAATGTAAGTGAATAAAAGGATAAAATGTATGTAAATATCCCCTTAATGCAAAATGATTTATTATACCTAATAATAGGTGTAACTGACTCATTGAATAAATCTCAATTATGACTATGTGATTTTTACAATCTTCTCCCTTAACTACTTGAGTTTTTGAGTTGTTTCCCAGGAATGGGAGAATTTCTGCAAGACAGAACAGTTAAGACTCTGAAGACCCCAAGCAGACTTCCTGCTGCCAACAGTTACCATCCCTGGGATGTGCCCAGAAGCAGAATGCCCCTCCTCAAAAAGGCCATGATGTCTCTTAATTGAGAGACTTATTTCAGGCAAGGTGTCTTTAGTTCTGCCAACAAGGCCTCTTATATTAAATATTCCTTTCTTCCTTGGTAATCCTCCTTGTCTTAGGGAGGGGCTCTTTGTGTGATGAACAACTGAACATAGGCTAAAACCACCCTGCAGTTTCTAGAAAGTAGATACTTATTTTCTTACTATTTCTATATTAAATTCCTTCTCTGTGGAAGAATGTAACAGACCCTGTGGCTGGGTGTGCTGAGACTTGGGTTTATAGACATGGGGCGTCGCCTCACTTCATTAACTAAAGGTGAGGAATCAGTCCAGGCAATGTTTAGGGCACCTAGCTCACATGATTAAAGTTCTCCCTGAACTAAGTATTCAGAACAAGAAAAAGAAATTTCTATGTGATAGGGGCATAAATGGAACATAATTACCTTGATAACCCAGATTTTTTTTTATTATTGAAAACTAAGAGCAATATTCTAAAATGTAAATGCAAAAAAATTAGTCCATATATCTGGAGGTAAGTTTGAAGCAAATTATAAATGAGGACTCCAAAAGTGCTTTTGAAGATGGTTGAAAGCATGCTTTCCAGGCACTTTTCCCTTATGTATTCTCACCTACTTCCAAGCCCCTAAATCCAGGGAAACTTGAATTTTTGTTCTTCAGCCCTACTCTATCTTCTTGGTCTGACATATATCACCTGTCATAATGACAGACATTTTAATAGGAAACACCTGTAAAATTAGGGTCTATTAAAATCCTCTTTCAATTGCAGTAAATGAAGAAAACACTTTAAAGAAAGATCTAAAAATTCAAAATGTAGGAGAATGTTTGAGAAATCAAATCATGAGTGCTGCTCTATAAGAAAGAAATTTTCAATTAAAATGTTTAAATTGGTATTCATGTTATATTCCACATTAACTTTTGATATTTTAAATATATTCAGTGGCTTCTTAGCTAGCTGGTTAATATCTTTGTCACTCTTTTAAAGGAGAAATACATCAACCTTATACAGAGCTTATTACTATGAAAATGAAGCCTCTTGACTAGTAAACGTTTAGGTTTTTAGTGATGTTAAACACTGTAAATTGGGTAGAATGTATTTGAAATCACTGACTTTTAAATAAATTTACAGTGATGACTGCAAATAGTATGACAGTGCTATATTTATATGTCTTGAATATAGGTAACATCTGTGATAAAGAAATTACCAGAAGATCGTAAACATATTTAAAATCAGTATTTCTTTTTTATAAAGAACATTAGTGAGTAAATAAATAGAAAAATATGGGGTTTTTTTGAGAGAAGGAATGACTTAAAGGAATAATATTAATACTATATTATAAATTACATCTGAAGGAAGTGAGGTATTCATTCTTTGGGAGATAAAAATATAGTAGCACTAATTATCAAGAAAATGCAAATCAAAACCACAAGATATATCATCTCACACTTTTCAGAATAGCTATTAACAAAAGACCTAAAAAGTAGCAAATCTGGACTGGACAGAAATAAAAACTATTATATACTTTTGGTGAGAATGTAAATTAGCACAGCCAATATGGAGAACACAGAAAAATAGAACTACCATGTAATCCTGCAATCCCACTACTTGGTAATTCCCCAAAAGAAGTGAAATCAATATGTAGAAGAGATATCTGCACTCCCATGTTCATTGCAGCACTATTCACAATCGCCAAGATGTGGAATCTGCCTAGTGTCCATCAGCAGGTGACTGGCTAAAGAAATGTGGTACACATGCCACGGTGGAATACTCTTCAGCCATAGGGGGAAAAAAATCTTATCACTTGTGACAATATGGATAACCATGGATGACATCATGTTAATTGAAATAAGCCACATACAGAAAAGCAAATATCACATGATTTAACTCGTTTGTGGAGTTTTAAAAAGCTGATCTCATATAAGCATAGAATCGAATAGTGGTTACCAGAGGCTGGAAAAGATTGAGGGAAGGGGGATGAGGTAAGAGTGGTCAATAAACAAAAAATTACAGACAAATGAGAGGAATGAGCTTGGACGTCCTATTGCACAGTGAGGTGACTGCGGTTAATGGTATTGTATGTTTCAAAATACCAAGAAGGGAGGACTTTGAATTGTCCCATCCTGATGAAATGATAAACATTTGAGGTGATGGGTAAGATATTTACCCTTATTTGATCATTACACAGTGTACACGTGTATCAACACCTTACACTGTATCACATAAATACGTAAAATTATGATGTCAAATAAAAATTATAGACAGCATGTAGAAAGAAAAGCAATCTGTAAGAAATGTAATAGAAAATAAGTAATAAATAAAGCTTCATAACATAAGTGTTTGAAATTATTTATCATTCTTGGTAACTTTTGTTGAAAGACCGTTCTAAAGCACTGTTGAGTGATAGGAGGTACATAGCAACTTCATCTTACTCTGGAGCGTACACAGTGACTACTTATTAGTAACTATTTACACCAAAATACAGTAGAATCTCAGGCTTGATGCCTGTAGCTCAGCAGCTAGGGTACCTGCCTGTGGGTTCAAATCCAGCGCCGGCCTGACAAACAACAATGACAACTACTATCAAAAAATAGCCGGACATTGTGGGAGGTGCCTGTAGTCCCAGCTACTTGGGAGGCTGAGGCGGGAGAATCACTTAAACCCACGAGTTTGAGGCTTCTGTGAGCCATGACCCCACAGCACTCTACCCAAGGTGACAGCTTGGGACTCTGTCTCAAAAAAAAAAAAAAAAAAAGGAAATACAGCCGAATTTTGATAGTTGACCACCTCCTGCACACTGATCACCTCCGTAAGTTGATGTACTTTCCATAGGCTTGACATGCATCAAATGTACTGAATAGAAGTTCCTTATGTTGACCAACTCCCTATGTTAACCAATTTTGCATAGTCCAGTGGGTGGTTAACTTACAGACGTTCTACAGCACAAAAAAAGAATAATTACCTTTCAAAGCCATTTTGATATTTTTCCTGTCTGTTGGCCATTTAAAATGAGTGTAATTAATTTTTATCCAGTGTCAAGTATCTTTATTTTTTATAAATACTGTCATTCAATATGGCATCTAATATTCATGTTGTTTTTAAATAAAAATTATTCAATTTACAGAATAAACTATAAATCAAACTATAATAGATGAATACCTCTATTCATCAATCTGTGTTTTAATGATATTATTGTACTAGGAAATAAAGTGCCAATATGAAAAATGAATCCAGCCAAAATGTTTTCACACTTTTGAGATTACATGTATTTTTAAAAAATTAGTAAACAATATTAAAAAAAATTCATGCATTAAAATGCACATTTGGTTTAATTGTATTGTGGTAAGAACACTTAACATGACATCAAAGGAGCTTAGGGAATTTCACCCCAAAATATGACTTCTTGGTATAAAGAATACTTTAAATTAAAAGCCCTTGGAGATCCATAGGTGTTTGGGAGGTGCTATCCCTCATCATAAAACCAGACCCATCAAAAAGGATAATTCCTGGGCTGCCCCTGTGGCTCAAAGGAGTAGGGCGCTCGCCCCATATACCAGAGGTGGCGGATTCAAACCCAGCCCTGGCCTAAAACTGCAAAAAAAAAAAAAACAAAAAAAAAACCCCTTTGTATTATTTTTATATATTGAAGAAAAGATGATCAAGAATGCAACATGACCTGGAATTAACTATTTTAAGATAGTACCTGTCCCTTAGGTTTGTCTAGTTTTCAAAAAGAATCTTTTGCAAGTCTATGTGATTTTCCTCCCCATTCATTCCCCCAAGTTTCTATTCATCCTCCCTAGTAACCATTTATTGCCATTCAGAAGAATTATGTATATTCCTCATCTCCCACACCCCTCTAAACTGAGGGTATATAAACTTCCGGACCCCACTGGGAAAATGGGTAATTACTCTGTGATTCTCTCCATGCACACAGTAAATATATCTCTTTCCCTTATTCATTGCCCTAGTGCATTGATCTTTCAGCAAACCTTCCAGGGAGAAGGAGAAGTTTTATATACATATGTCCTTTTTACCTTTTTCTTTAAGGCTGAATCATATTCCATAGTTGAACTCATCTGCCTATGAATGTGTAGATGTTTCCATGTGTTATTTATACTGAATGGCACTAAAGTGCACAAATCTTATGTGTAAATTGGAGGAACTTTTACATTTCAAAACATTTGGGTAACCATCAAAAATCAAGAGTTAACATAGTTCCAACACCCAACATCTACTTCCTGTGCATCCCACTCAACTACCTTCTGTACAATAATAACCCCTGTTCTGACTTAGTGATTTCTTCTGTCTGTTTATATCTTCCAGTAAATAGAAGCACAAAGATGTGTATGTACTCTCTCGTTTATTGATTTTTTTATCCTTTGAATAAAATTATTAGATTCAATTTATTTTTGACAATTGTTATAGTTTAATTCTTTCTTTTCCTTTTTGCTTTATTGAACATGGATATGATAAATATTATGTTCATACATTTTTGCTACAATGTGACTTTGAATAGGACAATGTGCAGTCCAATGTTATAATTTCAGTTTTTCAGTTAAATCTCCTGAAATGTTTTAAGATTGTATCACTTTATGTTTCTACTGAAAATGTGTTTTTCAAGGGAGAGAGAGAGAGAGAGTCCTTATGTTATTTCATGGTTTTAGGTTGTATAGTAAGATAGACATATAAATTCACTGATGTTTGTTTTTACAGTTGACTCTTGAACAACATGAGTTTGAACTACTTAGGTTTACTTATACATTTGCTTTTCTTTTATCTGTGCCATCTTTGGGACAGCAAAACCAACCACATCTCTTCTTCCTTCTCTTATGATAGGAATATGAAGAACTTTATGATGATCTACTTCCACTTAATTAAAAGTAAATATATTTTGTCTTCCTTTTTTATTTTCTTAATACCTATCCTTTACTCCAAGTTACTTTACCATAAGGATACAGTATATATTGCATTCAAAACAGGTATTAATTGACTCCTTATGTTATTGCTAAGGTTTCCAGTCAACAATAGGCTACTCGTAGTTAAGTTTTGGGAGAGTCTAAAGTTATTTACAGATTTTTAACTGAATGATGGGTCATCCTAACCCCTGCATTGTTTAAATGTCAACTATATATTTCTCTTTCATTTGTGTACTATCTTGCCTTCTAAAATAATTAATTATGAGTACATGTCAACCATTAGCTTTTGACTGTCTAATGAAATAAATTAGGAGATACAGTATGATTTTCAAGTTTGAGTGCCTCTTTAAAAATGAAAAGAGAAGAAAGAAAACTGGATATTATTGAGCTAGGCTAGGAAGGGTGAACAAAGCACAATCATTTAACAGATTCATATTATATTTTTATTATTTGTGACTCCAGGTTTCTCTCTACAGGCAATATTAGCCTGTGTGTTCAAATTGTTTCTTTCTTATAAGGAAGTGATTAAAATTCTGCTGAATTTTAAAGCTGTTATCTGGGGATACAGAAGGGAAGAGATTAGAAAATATTACTGAGGGACCATAAATAACTAATAATGCTAAACTGGTTTGTAATTACCTCTATGGGACTTACAGAAAAAAAATTACACATTAGAATAAATAAAAGACAACACTATAATAATATGTTCTTTTAAAAATAAACATTTCCTAAAGACAAATCAATGTCACCTTTTCCTATTATGTTTTTGTTGGTAGTGCATTGTTTTCCTATATTTTACTAGCTGCTTTTATAATTTTTTATAATTTTAAATGTGGTTAAATTAGCATGTTCTTGATACTTAATTAATTGTAGAACCTATTTATACTTTGGTAAGTTTAACCTAACCTGTTCATGTTGGTATTCTTTAGTTTCATTTGCCTAGAGTCAGAACTATTTTAGCAAGCTGATGTAATATTGTATGTTTTGATAATTTAATTTCCAAGTGATCGATAAATAAGTAAGTATACTAGTAGAAGACTGCTCATTCATAACAAATGCTATAGGCTGGATAACTCTATAGAATTAAGGCTAGATAAGAATTTAGAATCAATAATTTATTGTAAGCCAGTTAAAGCTAATAATTTTATATAGACAAGAATTGTCAAGCTATATGGTGATTATGATCAAATATTTTTCAGGTGCCATCTAAACTCTTCATTATTTAGCAGGTCAACAGAATTTTAATCAATTGTCAATTTATTTTTATAATTTGCCCTATGCTAACCAATACTTCCATTGAAATTACTGGATTGATATATAAGATCTGACAATTAAGTTTGTCAACTCATCCTAGAAAATGTGCTATATAACTCAGTGCTGTGGTCCCTTTCAAATTAGACCCCTGGGGAAGCTATGGACCATTGCCAATACCTAATCCACCATTCAAAAAATTTTAGAATTCTTTTTCTGGAATGACCATCAGAGCTATCATCATATGAAGGTCTGACAATTAAGTTTGCTAGCTAACTTACCTCCAGGGGCTTATGTTGTTTGCACTGTACAAAGAACTCTATAAGGTTTCATAGCCTTGGTATATCAGTGCTTCCTAGCTGGGTTCATGTTGACGTGTGCTGATGTTTTGCTGAATGGCATTTGTTATTGTTGTTTGTGTTTTTCTGTGCTGTACCATGATAGCTCCAATGGTCATTCAAGAGAAAGAGTTACAAAATTGCTTTGAAGTTTGGACTAGGTGCTGATATCAGCACACAGTTTCCCAAGGGAAGTACCTCAAAGATGACTATAGTGACATTCAGCAATGAAGTATGTAGCTCTTTTTCTACAATGAGTTCATACATTTATTTGTCAGAACTTGTACTTGATACATTTTTCTATAAAAACATTATTGATTACATGTAAAATAATTAAAAGTATAGATGATGCATAGAAAGAAAAAAATTGCTGGTGACAGCAAGATGGCAGCCGATTAACAGCTTCCCTGCAACTGGGCACTATGAGTCTGGGGATATAAGACTCCAGGCATCTCTGGCTGATGGGATCTGCCTATAATCATCCCTTTGAGGATACAGGGAGTCAGCGAGAGACTTCTGGACCCTAAGAAGAGGACAAAAACAGTGGAAAACTGGCAAGTGGTCACATGTGTTCTGTCAGTCTAATCCTGCCACCAGCTGCAAGTACATCAGCATTGAGGCTGCAAACTGGAAAGGCCTTACCTGTGAACTTTTTTGGTGTTTTTGGACTTAGCACTCAGTTGAACTGCCTTGGGGAGAGATTGAGCAGGAGTGCGGGTTTGTCTAGGGCCCCAGACTGAGCCGCTGAGCCAGACGGAGCTAATAGCATTTGGCTGTGGGCCACAGGGAGCCATTGTGGGAGAACTGCCCCAGCAAGCTCCGCCCTCAGGGTTTGCAGAGCAAGGATCAGGCAAGAGCTGGTAATCTAGTGATTAATCAGCCTAAAGGCAGGGACTGAGCCACCTTACAGCCTTAACCCTCAGGGGCAGAGTGAGATTGGTTTTGGCACACTGGGTAAGTGCATAGCCACTTCAGCAGTGATCCCAGTGATAAGCACTTCCCTAGGAAAGCTTCTGCTTAGCCAAGTTTAGAAGTTGAAAGTGCCTTTTAAGAGGGCTGAAGAGAGATTTAGGATGTCCACCCTGTGGAGTTTGAGAAATCAGTGGAGGCCTCCAGTCGTATGAGCATTGTGATTAACATCTCATACCCCAGAAGACCACCTGTTACTCAGAAAATATTCAACAAGATATATATACTACTTTGTTTTTTGTTTTTTGTTTTTTTTTGTTGTTGTTTGTTTGTTTGTTTTGTTCATTTTGTTGTTGTTGTTTTGTTTTTTAATTTCAACCTTTTCCGTACAGATTTTTTCTTTTCTTTTTTTTTCTTTTTTTTCTTTCTCCATTTTTCTAGTTTAAACACAATTTCCCATTGCTGCCTTTTTCAATAATTATAACTTCACTTTTGCCAGTGTTTCTACCCACATTATTTGGTTTTTCACCTAATTTTATCCAGTAAAGTTTTCTGTTTGCTTGTTTTGGTTTGATTTATACCATTTTTGCCTTTCCTCTCTGCTTGGTGGAGGTAGGGTACTGTGTCCAATAAGGTTAGCAAAGAGCTGCTGACTTCAAGTGAACCACCCAACCACAGAGGTTTTTTTTTTTTTTTTTTTTTTAAAGACTGTGTCAAAGTACCCTACTGTACACCTATATTCTCTGTCTCTCTCTTTCTGTGCCTCTCTTCTTTTTGTCAATACTCCCTTTTACCCACCCCCTCTCATTTCTCTATTTTTCTTTCTTTCTTTCTTTCTTTCTTTCTTTCTTTCTTTCTTTCTTTCTTTCTTCTATCCCTTCTTGCTCTTTAACCTTCTTGTCTTTCTGGTCCTGTACCAAAAGGACTCATTGAAACCTTAGTCCACAGGCATGGGAACTTAAAAATAAAGAGGAAGTGAAAGGAAAATTAGGGCAAGGAAACAGATAAAAGAAATCACTTGTGAGGAAGAATCAGCAGAAAACTCCAGGCAACATGAAGAACCAGTCCAGAGCAACCCCTCTAAGGGACCATGAGGTAGCTACTGCAGAGGATTCTACCTATAAAGAAATGTTGGAAATTACAGAAAGAGAATTTAGAATATACATGATGAAAACAATGAAGGAAATGATGGAAACAATGAAGGAAACTGCTAATAAAGTGGAAAATAACCAAAAGGAAATCCAAAAACAGAATTAAACAAGGAATGAACAATATGAAGAATATAGAAAGGATATAGCAAAGCTGAAGGAACTGAAGCAGTCCATTAGGGAACTTAAAGATGCAATGGAAAGTATCAGCAACACATTAGACCATGCAGAAGAAAGAATTTCGGAGGTAGAGGACAAAATTATTAAGATAACTCAGATAGTTAAAGAGGCAGAAAAGAAGAGACAGAAAGCAGAATGATCACTGTCAGAATTATGGGACTTTATGAAACATTCCAACATATGAGTTATAGGAATCACAAAAGGGGAAGAAGAATGCCCCAGAGAAATGGAAGCCATACTAGAAAATATTATAAATGAAAATTTCCCAAATATCGCCAAAGATTCTGACACACTGCTTTCAGAGAGACATGGAACCCCAGGTCTCCTCAATTCTAACTGAGCTTCTCCAAGACACATTCTGATTAATCTGTCCAAAGTCAAGACAGAAGAAAAGATTCTGCAAGATGCCAAGAGTAAGCACCAGTTGACCTACAGGGGAAAATCCATTAGAGTGACTGCAGACTTCTCTAATGAAACTTTCCAAGCAAGAAGACAATGGTCATCTACCTTTGATCTACTTAAACAGAACAATTTCCAGCCCAGAATTCTGTACCCTGCTAAGCTAAGCTTTAAAATTGATGAAGAAATCAAATCATTTATGGATATACAAACACTGTGGAAATTTGCCACAATAAGACCAGCTCTGCAGGATATACTTCAACCTGTTCTACACACTGACCATCACAATGGATCAGCAGCAAAGAACTCATAAATTAAAGGACAGAACCTAACCTCCACACTGATGCAAAAGATAAAACTAAGCAATAGACTCTCAAAAAATAAGATGAATAGAATACTACCACACTTATCACACTTATCAATTATCTCAATAAATGTTAATGGCTTGAATTCCCCACTGAAGAGACAGATTGGCTGACTGGATTGAAAAACACAAGCCATTCATTTGCTCTCTGCAAGAAACACATCTGGCTTCAAAAGACAAATTAAAACTCCGAGTCAAGGTTTGAAAGACAATTTTTCAGGTAAATGAAATTCAGAAGAAAAGAGGAGTTGGCTTATCTTATAATAATTATCTTATTTTCAGATAATTGTGGATTTAAAGCAACTAAGGTCAAAAAAGACAAAGATGGTAACTTTATATTGGTCAAGGGAAAAACACAATAAGAAGACATTTCAATTCTAAATATTTATGCACCCAATTTAAATTCACCCAGATTCTTGAAACAGACCCTATTCAGTGTGAGCAATATGATATCCAATAATACCATAATAACAGGGGACTTTAACACTCTTCTTACAGAGCTAGACAGATCGTCTGAACAGAAATTAAACAAAGATATGAAATTTAAATGAGACCCTAGAACAAATGTGCTTGATAGACTCATATAGAACACTTCATCCCAAAGATAAAGAATATACATTCTTCTCATCACCCCATGGAACATTCTCCAAAATTGATGATTCCTGGGACACAAACAAATATGAATAGAATCACAAGAATTGAAATTTTATCTTGTATCTTCTCAGACCATAAGGCACTAAAGGTGAAACTCAACTCTAACAAAAACGTTCGACCCCACACAAAGGCATGAAAATTAAATAACCTTCTATTGAATAACAGATGGATACAGGAAGAAATAAAACAGAGAATCATTAACTTCCTTGAGCATAACAACAATGAAGACACAAGCTACCAAAAGCTGCGGGATACAGGTTTGAGAGGAAAAGCAGTTTTGAGAGGAAAATTTATCACTTTATATGCCTTCATTCAAAAAACAGAAAGAGAGTGCATCAAAAAACTTACAAGCCATTTATAAATTGGACAAATAAGAATAATCTAAGCCTAAACCCAGAAAAGAAAAAAAATATATCCAAAATCAAATCAGAGATCAATGAAATTGAAAATAAAAGAATCGTTCTGAAAATTAATGAAACAAGGAGTTTGTTTTTTGAAAAATTAAAGAAAATAGATAAACCATTGTCCAGACTAATGATAAATAGAAAAGTAAAATCTCTAGTAATCTCAATCAGAAATGGTAAAGGGGAAGTAACAACTGATCCCACAGAAATACAAGAGATCATCTCTGAATACTACCAGAAACTCTATGCCCAGAAATTTGACAATGTGAAAAAAATGGATCAATATTTGGAATCACACCCTCTCCCTAGACTTAGTCAGGAAGAAATAGAGCTCCTGAACAGACCAATTTCAAGCACTGAGATTAAAGAAATAATAAAAAAGCTTCCAACCAAAAAATGCCCTGATCCAGAGGGCTTCACACCAGAATTCTATCAGACCTTAAAGGAAGAGCTTATTCCTGTACTGCAGAAATTATTCCAAAAATTTGAGGAAGAAGAAATTTTCCCCAACATGTTCTATGAAGCAAACATCACCCTGGTAACAAAGCCAGGTAAATACCCAACAAAAAAGGAGAATTTAAGACCAATTTTACTCATGAATATAGATGCAAAAATTCTCAACAAAATCCTAGCCAATAGTTTACAGCTTATCCTCAAAAAAGTCATACATCATGATCAAGTAGGTTTCATCCCAGGGATGCACGGCTGGTTTAACATATGCAAGTTCATAAATGTTATCCACCATATTACAGCGGCAAAAATAAAGATCATATGGTCCTCTCAATAGATGCAGAAAAAGCATTCGATAAAATCCAGCATCCTTTTCTAACTAGAACACTGAAGAGTATAGGCATAGGTGGCACATTTCTAAAACTGATTGAAATGATCTATGACAAGCCCACAGCTAATATTTTTCTGAATGGAGCTAAACTGAAAGCTTTTCCTCTTAAAACTGGAACCAGACAAGGTTGTCCTCTGTCACCTTTACTATTCAACATAGTGCTGGAAGTTTTAGCCAACACAATTAGGCAGGACAAGGAAATAAAGGGAATCCAAATAAGAGCACAGGAGGTCAAACTCTACCTCTTTGCTGATGACATGATATTATACTTAGAGAATTCCAAAGACTCAACCACAAGACTCCTAGAAGTCATCAAAAAATACAGTAATGTCTCAGGATATAAAAATCAACATCCACAAGTCAGTAGCCTTTGTATATACCAACAACAGTCAAGATGAAAAGCTAATTAAGGACACAATTTCCTTCACCCTAATTTCAAAGAAAATGAAATACCTAGGAATATACCTAAAGAAGGAGGTGAAGGAACTCTATAAAGAAAATTATGAAATCCTCAGAAAGGAAATAACAGAGGATATTAACAAATGGAAGAACATACAATGCTCATAAATTGGAAGAATCAACATTGTTAAAATGTCTATACTTCCCAAAGGAATCTACTTATTCAACCATTCCTATTAAGATACCAGCATCGTACTTTCAAGATTTGGAAAAAAATGATTCTGCGTTTTATATGGAACCAGAAAAAAAGCCCATGTAGCTAAGGCAGTTCTTAGTAATAAAAATAAAGCTGGGGACATCACCATACCATATTTTCAGCTGTACTACAAAGCCATAGGGTCAAGACAGGATGGTACTGGCACAAAAATAGACACTAGGAATCAAATAGAAAACCAGGAAATGAAACTAACATCTTACAACCATCTAATCTTTGGTAAACCAAACAAGAATATACCTTGGGGGAAAGACTTTCTATTCAATAAATGGCATTGGGAGAACTGGATATCCACATGTAAAATACTGAAACTGGACCCACACTTTTCCCCACTCACAGAAATTGATTTAAGATTGATAAAGGACTTAAATTTAAGGCATAAAACAATAAAAATTCTCAAAGAAAGCATAGGAAAAACACTGGAAGATATTGGCCTTGGGAAAGAAAGACTTCATGAAGAAGACTGCCATGACAATTGAAACAACAACAAAAATAAACAAACAAGACTTCATTAAACTGAAAAGCTTCTGTACAGCTAAGGAGACAACAACCAAAGCAAATAGACAACCTACACAATGGGAAAGGATATTTACATATTTTGAATCAGACAAAAGATTGCTAACTAGGATCTATAGAGAACTCAAATCAATCCACATGAAAAAAGCCAATAATTCCATATATAAATGGGTAAGAGACATGAATGGAACCTTCTCTAAAGAAGACAGATGAATGGCTAATAAACATATGAAAAAATGTTCATTATCCCCATCTATTAGAGAAATGCAAATCAAAACCACCCTGAGATACCATCTAACCCCAGCGAGAATGGCCCACATCACAAAATCTCAAAACTGCAGATGCTGGCATGGATGTGGAGAGAAGGGAACACTTTTACACTGCTGGTGGGA
>CAUYPK010033152.1:0-36377 GCA_963574355.1 Loris lydekkerianus
CACCCAGCTGTTTTTTGGTTGTAGTTGTTATTGTTGGTTGGCAGGCCTGGGCTGGATTCAAACTCACCATCTCTGGTGTATGTGGCTGGCACCTTAGCTGCTTGAGCTACAGAGGCTGAGCCATGATGAATACTTTTATCCAAAATATATTTTAAATGAAAATACCAGAAAAAAATTATCAAAAGGTATAAGAATAATGATAATAAACCAGATGAGTTTATGACTGTGGATGCAATGTATATGCATGTATCAATAGACAGACTGCTTAATTCTGCATCTTGAAATACGTGTAAGTTCTTAAATACTTCCATGGGAGAACTGAGCCAGGAATTGGATGGGAATGATTCCACAGATTTTTTTTTTTTTTTTCCTTGAGGCAGAGTCTCACTATGTTGCCTTTGCTAGAGTGCCATGGCATCATACATAGCTCAAAGCAACCTCAAATCTTTGGGCATAAGCAATTCTCTTGCCTCAGCCTCCCAAGTAGCTGGGAATACAGAAGCCCACCCAACTGTCCATCTATATTTTAGTTGTAGTTGTCATTGTTGTTTGGCAGACCTGGGTTCGATTTGAACCTGCCGGCTCAGGTGTATGTGGCTGGTGCCCTAGCCACTGAGGTACAGGTGCCGAGCCAAGTCCACAACTTCTTCCCCCTGTGTCTCATGGCTTTCATGCCCTGATTTACAATAATGTAACAAGACCCCACAAAAAAACTCCCCTTTGTATTTTTAACTCCCCAGTGTGATCACAGTCAGAAACATATTTTAATTGTTTTTATTGCATTATGGTGTGTAAAGGATAGAAAAAATGTCTCAAACAGACCTTCATTTTATTTTTGAGACACTTTCACTATGTTATCCTCAATGTGCTATGGCATCACAGCTCACAGCAACCTCAAATTCTTAGGCTTAAGCAATTCTCTTGCCTTAGCCTCCCAAGTAGCTGGGGCTACAGGAGTCTGCCACATGTGGATATTTTGTTGTTGTTGCCGTCATTGTTGTTTTTTAGCTGGCCCGGGTCAAATTCAAACCTGACAGCCTTGGTGTATGTGGCTGGTGCCCTACTCACTGAGCTATGGGTGCCACCCAAGATCTGCTTATTAAAGACCAAATCAGGACAGCTGAACACACCGTCAATCTGATTGTGTAAAAGTGAGGATGTTTCACTTGAGCGTCTACATGAAAGTGGGAGGTGAAGATCCAGATCTCTACTATCCCTGTATGCAATGCCCCACAGACTAGCGCTCTTTTTATCAGACCTGCTTTGCAGAACAAGGCCCAGATCAACACAATCAATCAATCTGTAAGACACTATTGAAGGGTGCATATGTTAATACCTAAGAAAGGAGTCATATCTTGATGTGCTTGCATTGCTAGTAATAATGGTTTTATAAGTTTGAAACTAATACTCAATTATTATTAGTAGATTAGAAATATTATTGGGAATAGAAAACAAAGTCTAGACAAAGTGAGATAGTTATGGCGACTTTAATTAAGACTGATTTTTCTGGCTCTGTGTGCAGAGTGTGAGATTCTATCACTTTAATATTTCTGCAGGCAGGTGTGTTGTATATTCCCCTCCCCTCACATCTGTGGCACAGCAGCTGGCTGGAGGCTTTGAAGCTGCTTTCTAACAGGACGAGACTGTGTGCTCTGAGGGAGTGGTATTCAGGAGTTAAGAATGTGAATTCTTTGAACTTTGTCCATCTCAGGAAGACTTGCTCCAGACCAGATAAAAAGAAAGATTTCTTTTCTTCTGTCACCTTGATGGGACCAGAGGAGTTTGACTGGACACAGGCTGTCAGAGTATTAAAACACCACATCTGGGCTCAGTGGCCATAGCACAGTAGCTTCAGCACCAGCCACATACACGGAAAGTGGCTGGTCCAAGCCGGGCCTGGGCCAGCTAACCAACAATGACATCTGCAACAAAATGGAAACGGGCATTGTGGCCGTTGGGGGCATTGTGGTCCCAGCTGCTTTGGAGACTGAGGCCATTCTTCATCAGTGATGCTTTCACTCCTCTCAGAAAAATCTTCAATCCATTTTTAAACTGCCATTTTCTTTATGGTCTTATGACCATAATCTTGGACCAACATGTCCCTAATTCAACTTCTGCCCTTGCCAAGTTTAACAAGAAATTTCTGAAATGAGCTATAGGCACTGAGCCATGATGTTCATTACTTTAATTTAAGCCATGATAGTCTCACAACAACACACAAAAGCACACAAAAAAATAAACATCACCCAGCAAAACACCAACAGATGTCAATGAGAACACTACTGTGAGGAACTGATAAACCAAGGTTAGAAAACCTTCCTGAGTTGTTTGTACAGTGCAGCCACTATAAGAGCACAGTGGCACGTTCACAAACTTAATTCTAAGATCTCAAATAAATTTGTTTATAATTAGAAAAATATTAAAAGTGTTGTTACCACTTGGTATTTGGTTAATAAATTGACTTTCACCTGTATTTGTAGCATTTCTTATTTCACAGCACAAATTCTTTGTTAGCTAAGGGAAAAAAATGAACACAATAAAATCACCGCTGCTAAACATGAGACGATGATCTTTACAGGATAAGAAACATAATTGGTGATAACCAGTCAGAACCCAACAATGCTCTAGTTTATTTTATAAACATAGTGCCTGCAAAGTATTACTTCTTTCCTCCCCAAGCTCCTATTTGTCTGCAATCAAGTAAAAAATGGACTCAGAATGGAACATTTATCTCTTGGATACAGACAGAGACACAGACTACAACACACATTTACACAATTACACAAAAGTAATTGTCTATTAAACGTATAATAATCAAAATAATATAAGAATTAGGTACCAGCAGATGAATGTCCAATAGTACTTGATTTAAAATTCTTAGGGGTTAGAGAAGTATTCATCTGTTAAAGGTTTTTCAATGAAAAGAACACAAGTGTTATTGGCAGATTGTCACGGCCTTCTTGGCCCAATCTCATAAGTTTGTTGATCAAAAGGGCTATGTCTATTAAAGCTTCATGTTTAAGATGGTACATAATTTGTTCCGGTGGCTGAGCTTCTGCTTTTAAGTGGACCTCAGAGTGGTCCTGAGGGCCTTCAAGTGAAAAATTCTTCCCAGATAGAGAAGTTTAACTCAATGTTGATGTCTCCTGGCCATTTGTTCTCATCCTGGACATGGAGTAGCTCATGCCAGAGGAACACCTACCAGGCATGTTCTTGCAGTACCATTTTTGGAAGGCCATTGTTTTCTGGAGAAAGGTAATCTGAGTATATAATTTAGACATGTTTCTCCCCAGTAAGAGAATTAGGAAATCAGCATCTAAAGGAACCAATGAGTCATGTCTTTTTCCCAATGCAGCATGTAAGAGGTTTAAGAATTTGTATTCCAGCTGTCCTGTTACTCCTCCTAGAGAACCAGTTGTTCAGTAGTAGGAGAGTGGAGTATTAAGCATGAAATATGTAGCCACAGCACTTATTAAGAAGTCTTGGCCTACAGCTTTCTGTAGGTAGAGGAGAGAGTGCCAACTACCCATTGGAATGGGCATTTCTACAGACATTAGACCAAATTGTTGGCGTCCAGAAAGGTATCATTGTAATAGACTAAGTAAAAAGCTGTGAGCATCTGAGGTGGCCAGAGTTCTCTGGGATCTGCATTTTCCCACCTAGAATTACAAGGTGACATTCTAGTGCCAGGTGTCATCCCTTAGCAAGCATGTACTCAGCTTGTACCACAAATTCTTAGGTTCCATGCTTTTGTGTGTTTGGGTATGTCCTGAGGAAGTCCTCTTGCTCAGATGACCTTCCTGTCTGCTCCAATTGGTAACCAATTATCACAGTCAAAGAGCTTCCCATTGATTCATCCTGAAAGGAGTCCAGAGTATCTTCCTGGATCCTTTTCTCTCTGTGAAGAGATTTATTCACCTCCACTTGAGGGGTGGCTAAGTAGAGCTTTCTTAAAGCCAAGAGCAGAGGAATACCATAGGTATATAAAAGATCCCCCAGTGAAGCAGCAGGTGAAAAATCAAGTGTAAACACCTCTTTTGACTGAGAATGTCACAACTCAGAACAGGTAGAGCAAAAAAGTCATGGAGTGCCTATTTTGTCCCACAACCAGAAATAGTCCAATGTGGCCACAGTCCACACTTATGAAAGGAAAACATATGTTGTTGATCAAGTGTGGCAGGAGTTTCACATACATATTCTGTCATCTTATCTCAGCAACAATAAGCCAAGAGGTGTGAGGAGTGAATTAAAGACCCAGAAAAAGGAGAAAAAATGTCAGGCAGCTGAGAAAAAGAGGCTGTGCTTTTTGTTGGCTTTTTTTTTTTTTTTTTAAGAGAAAGTCACTATGTCACCCTCAGTAGAATGTCCTGGCATCACAGCTCACAGCAACCACAAACTCATGGGTTTAAGTGATTCTCTTGCCTCAGCCTCCCAAGTAGCTGAGACTACAGGCTCCCACCACAATGCCCAGCTATTTTTTGTTGTAGTTGTCATTGTTGTTTTCACTGCCCTGGGCTGGGTTCGGACCGTCCACCTTTGGTGTATGCGGTCAGCACCCTAATCACTGTGCTACAGGTGCTGAGCAGAGGCCAGTGTTTTAAAAGACAGAGTTGGGTCCTTTTTTTCTTTACTTCAGTTTCAAGAGAATAACTGCTGACCTTGAGTAGTGATAACAGTTTAATAATCATAATCAACACCCACAACTAAGCAGATGCAGCTTCAGGCAGGCAGAAGAAAATACAGAGCTGTTTTTGTTTTCTTTTTTAAGAAACCTATAGTGGCAGATTGACATGGAATACTTGATGTAGTTTATCAGTTTCAAAAAATATTTAAGTAATCTCTAGAGGCTATTAAAAACAAGTCTGATAACAAAAAGAGGACTTTGATGTTTGTTTTTTTTTTTAACATCCAATAAATCAGTTTTTATTTGAAAATATCGACTTTCATGTTTTAATTAGAGATTGCCTTTTCAGTGAGGCCAACTTGTTCACATGCAAAATGTTTACACTATGCCTTACATGGACTACATTAGACATATTGAAACCCTATGTTTGTCCCAATTTTTTCTTCTTAAACCATGACTTACTTCAGGACAAATATTGTTGTATTAGGTTTTATCCTACACAAAATTATTCTCTCTCCTAATGTTCCTCACCATCTATGTTTCTTCATATTCATTTTTTCTTTACATCTCTGTCCTACATTCTAGAGGCCTGAAAAAGAAGGCCTGTGAATTTAAGCAATTTAGATCTCTAAAAAGTTAAGACTTCATCCAAACAATTGGATAGGGCAGTAGGAAAGCATTAAAAGGGATAAACAGAAACATCATCATTCAGTGATGGACTACAGAGAACACATGGGGGGTTGTATTTTACCTTCTGTTTATTTATTTTTGAGAAAGAGCCTCAAGCTACAGCTCTGGGTAGAATGCCATGGTGTCACAACTCACAGCCACCTCAAACTCCTGGGCTTAAGCGATTCTCTTGCCTCAGCCTCCTGAGTAGCTGGGACTACAGGAGCCCACTACAATGCCCGGCAAACCCGAGCCAAATTCAAACACACCAACACTGGTGTATGTGGCTGGCGCGTTGGCCACTTGAACTACAGGCACAACCTTACCTTCTGTTCTTAAGACAGATATAGGAGAGGACAACAGAGGCCCTGATTATCCAGGGAGAGCAGAGGAGTGGCTCCAATGTTATTAACATCAGTTTGTTTACTGTGACAGAGACAGCTCCCCAATAATCAGCCAGCCCAGCATCAGAAAGCAGACATTGTACTGAAGTTGGAGTGTGCTCATCAGACTGAAAGAGTTCCCAGATGGTAAATGCTGGTTCAGGGATTTCAGAGTCTGGAAAGTGAGTGTGATTCCCTGTCTCCAGGAGAGAGCAATATGCATCTCTCTAGAGGAAACTCCAGACTCCTCTCTGGGTGAATCAATGACAAGTGCAACAAGAGGGCATGGCTCTAGCAAAGTCACTTCATGAGCCGTTTCCTGCTCCAGAAACACATACTTATAGTGAGGGAAGGCCTGATATCTTCTCACCTGAGACTCTAGAGTAACTCTGACCCTGATAACCTTCTTCTCTAGTGGTGCAACTATTTCAAACTTCCTTCTGCTCCTGGGGCCTGCTGCTGACCTGACTTTCTCTCACTGACTCTTCCTCCCCACTCTGGTTATCAAGTTCTTAAAAATCTTGTTTAACCTTCTGGTTGTGGAGCCTGAGGCAACTTTTTAAGTTTTTGAATATTAGGCCTAACTGGGGGATGAAGTGAATTGTGGAACTGAAGAAAAAAACAGATGAAGCAGGGGTAGGTAAGGAGCTACATTACCTGAAAAGCAAAGACAGTGTGAGACCTGTAGGTGTAATAAGTCATATGAGCAGGCAGAGTGAATTAACAATGTTCATTGTTCTATTAACTTGTCTTGCCAGAGATTTGCATTTTCCTCCCAGACCAGAAGTCAGGTGTATGTTCTTTTCTTTTGTTCCAGGTGCCAAAGAGTGGTAACTGGTACCAAGACAGTGAAACAAATGAGCAGAGTAAGTAGATACATGTATGCAAAAGATAGAAGTTTATTTGAGAACAGTACACTCCAGAGAATGAACACATCTTTCAAGTGGAGAAGACTGTGGGTTTAGTAAGATGCTTTCCTTTTATACAGATTTTCCAATTCTATGTTAAGTGGTGTGTGTGTGGGGGGGTGATGGTGGTGATAAATATTCATGATTTTTCCTAGAAAGGGGGAAAACATCCCAAAAGAAGTGTCTTTACATTTTCTATCCCTGTAAGACAATTTCCAGAAGTTATCATTGTATTTGTATAGTGTGATAGGAGTGGTATAAATTGTACTGTGTTAATAAAAATAGGTCACTTGAGCTTACAGTCACATTACTTAAACCCCTGCTTCAACATCCTTTTGGGGACTTGGCTGTATGTCCTCTCACCCTCCAATAATTTTTTTTTTTTTTTTCAGACAGACTTTCAAACTGTCGCCCTGCATAGAGTGCCAACTAGCTAGGACTACAGACACCAGCAAAAATGCCCAGCTATTTTTTTTTTTGTTGTTGTTGTTGTAATTGTCATAGTTGTTTGGTGGGCCCTGGCTGGACATGAACCCACCAGGTCCAGTGTATGTGGTTGGCGCTCTAGCCACTTGAGTTACAGGTGCAGAGTATGAGACTCTTTTTTTTTTTTTTTTTTTTAAATCATAGCTAGGTACATTGGTATGATCATGGGGCATCATACACTAGTTTGACAGACCGGTTGACATGTTTATATCACACTGGTTAACATAGCCTTCCTGGCAATTTCAGTTATTGTGTTGAGACATTTACATTCTACATTTACTAAGTTTCACATATACCATTATAAGATGCACCACAAGTGTATTCTCACCAATCCCCCTCCTTTCACCCACCTCCCCACTCCCTCCCCTCCCTTTCCCCCTTCCCCCTATTCCTAGGTTGCAAATGGGTTGCAGCATTCATGTGAAAACCCTAAATTAGTTTCATAGTAGGGGTGAGTACATTGGATACTTTTTCTTCCATTCTTGGGATACTTTACTAAGAAGAATATGTTCCAGCTCCATCCATGTAAACACAAAGGAGGTAAAGTCTCCGTCCATGATCATACCAATGTACATAGCTATGATTTAATAAAAAAATTTAAAAAAAGAAAATATTGTTGTACATTGACAAATCTCTCAGTATCCAAAGAGCTCTGATAGGGATGTGATGTTAAAGAAGATGAATGTTGGTTTTAAGCTTGCTAACACAACATCCCTTTGTACCCCATGATTCAGGAGTAATTTCAAATTTAAGTCTTATTATTTAAGAAATACTCTTTGTAAGGCAATCGTTGCCTTGTATAGTGATTTCTTTGGTGTGTCTGGACAAAGTAAATAGAAATCTTCTGAAAAGGATTCACCATTCTAGGTGAATTTGTGATTCATGGGAGGATTCAAAATGTCAAAATCAACAAGTGTTAGGAAGAAGGTGATTCCTGCCCTACTGATATGGGTGGAGGGGTTCAAGACTTTAGTGCAGGAGGTAATTACAGATATGGTTAAAACAGCAATAGTATTGGAGTTAGGAGTAGAACCTGAATAAATGACTGAATTCCTGTAATCTTGCAATAAAACTTGAAAAAATGATGAGTTGTTTCTTATGGGTGAGCAAAGAAAATAGTTTCTTGAGATGAAATCTACTTCTGGGGAAGATGCAGAAAACATTGATGAAAAGACAACACAGAATTTAGACTATTCCATAAACTTAGTTGATCAAAAAGTGCCAAGGTTTGAAAGAATTGACTCCAATTTTAAGGAAAATTCTACTGTGGGAAAAATACTATCAAACAGTATTGCATACTACATGGTAAATCTTTTGTGAAAGGAAGACTCAATCAGTGCACAAGCTACACTGTTGTCTTATTTTAAGAAATTGCCACAACGGTTTCCAAACATGAGCTACCCTCACCCAGAGGTGTGAGCAGGCATCATATCAAGGCAAGATCCTCAGCACCAAAAAAAAAAAAAACAAACACTTAGGCTGCAAGGCTGTGATAATCGTTAGCATTTTTAACAATAACATTTGCTTAATTAATTAAGTCATGTATTTTTTAAATATAATGCTATTGCACACTTAATAAACTACAGTAAAGTGTAAATATAATGTTATGTGCACTGGGAAGTCAAAGCATTCTTGTGACTGGCTTGATTATGCTAACTTGGTTTATCTGGGTGGTCTGGAACTAAATTGCAATATTCCCAAGGTATTCTGTAGTTATGAAAATGTAGGGAAACTCAGAAATAAGAGAGACCATTGTTTCCTCTTTTTGTAACTATCAATGTCATTTATTTAGATCTCCACATAAGCAATGGATTTTGTCACTATACAAGAAAACAAGTATTTCGAATGTATCAAGTAATAAAATGTTTTTTTTTAAATGCCTACGATGCAAAGAAGTGTTCATTACATGCTACATAAATATTGCAAAAGTGATTTATGAAGTCAGAAATTTAAAAGAAAGCTTCAGAAATCCTCTATAATATAAAAATTAGATGCAGA
The DNA here is from genome assembly GCA_963574355.1 of Loris lydekkerianus. Taxonomy (NCBI): domain Eukaryota; kingdom Metazoa; phylum Chordata; class Mammalia; order Primates; family Lorisidae; genus Loris; species Loris lydekkerianus. Next base: position 9,069 of record CAUYPK010033152.1, read on the forward strand.
GAGCATATTATCCTGAAAAGATAATAGTTGCAAATGGCTAAGAACGAGGGGATGAAGGGAAAGAAGAGTTACACTTGTTTAATGCAGAATCAGTTTAAAGAAGGTGGTAAGTAGGGGAAAGCTAAAGGTTTATAAGACTTTAGATAGCAATTAGATCATTCAGGTTCTGGGTTGACAACTCTTTGATATCAAGAACTGAAAACGTATGCATATCTATTTGTCTAAATATTGTCCATGAAGGAAAATCAGTATGGAATAGAACAAATTATTCATTCATGTAACTGAAGATCTGGTAATTTTACACAATTATTAACATGGTTTTAATTTTCCTTCATATTTAAATAAATATTATAAATAATATTGATATTATTTATAGTATAAATATAATATAATAGCTTTAAATTTTCTTTTCTTTCTCCATGTTTTAAGTAAAAATGATCCTCTTTTACCTAATGAACAAATCCCTCAGTCAGAGTAGGGAGACAGATTAGAAATGTTACAAGTCCTACAATGAGAAAGTTTCCTAAGGAATAAAATAATCAGAGACTACTTCAAACCCTGCCTGTCAGCAAGTAGAGCAGCACTCGATGGCATAAACATCCTGCATATCTGTGCTGAGAGTCTTAAGTTTTGAAGCCTGCTGATTGGGTGTCTACTGGCTGCTAATGTTGGTTGACCAAGCTATTTAATTTTTCCACAATTCAGTTCTATATCAGAAATTCTCAGATTTTTTTTTTCCTTTGAAATATTTCCAGAAATATATTTGGTTTGTTTTTGACAAGAAGTATTAAAAATAATTTCCAAGACCATATGTTTTATGCAATTTTTTTTTTTTTTTTTTTCTGGCATGAGACTATAGAATAAGAACCATCCTTAGAAACACTTCATCTGTTTGAGGCCAGTGTTCAGCCCCATATAAGGTCACCACACTAAGAAGGCATCCAGACAGATGAGACGAAATCTGGACTAGTTTTAGAACATATACTGTGCTGTGCAGAAGAAAAATAAATTTCTCATGAGTCACCACTACTATTCTTAAGTACTGTGCAATATCTGCAATGTGTTTTATCCCTCACTCTTGATATTGATCTCTTCTTTTTCAAGTTCAATTTTGAGAAAAAAAATTGTCCGATCTTAAAATTTTCCCATGTACTTTTTGAGTAGCTCCTCTGACTGTATTACTTATGACTTTTAGTCTTTTTCTTTTTAAAAGGCAGAGGTAGGATTATGATTGAGCTTATGAAGATTAAAGAGGATATAAGCAAATTTTTTTTTATTGTTTTAATTCTGAGTGAAACATGAAGAGCCTGAAGATACAAATGAGAGAAACTTATGGTAAATGAGAAGAAAATATCCATCATTAAATTCAAACAAAATTTGATTTGCATTAATTGTATATCTCTGGCTCAGAGGATGTGAAATGTCAGAGCTGTGGTCTCGTTTGAAGGGGACATTAAGCTTAAAAAATTAGGCCAATTGATACTGGGGAATACTGAGTTTTTATCTTTATGCCTAATTATACTTTCATTGAACTCAAACTATTATTTAATCTGGTCTTTATGCAATGTCCTATAAAAACTGAAGCCAGGCATGATAGAATTGATATTTATTTTCATTTTCTCTCTCTTTATATTGGTATTGCTACTCTCTTTCTGTGGCATGACATTGGTTCTTCACATTCTTTAGAGGGAACAAATTTAAATAGTCAACTGAGTGAGAAAATATTAAGTCTCATTCTAAGTCAATGCTGGTGAATTATAAATGAATGCCTACAGCAAATTATTAGACTCAAGTTATTAATTTTTGGAATTCCAATTAAATTGATTATAACTTTAATGTTTAAAGATTCAAGGAAATGCCTGTTTTAAAATTTTGACTTGTAATAATAAGTCTCCACATTTGTATATTTATGATTACAACAACTTTTATCATTACCAAAGAAAAAGCCAAATCGGGGTTTTCTCAGCACTATAGATTCTTGCAAAGGAACAATGATAGCATAGCAAAAAAAATCTCTGTGACAGACACTGTATCAGGTCCAGTTTTAAGCATTTTACAAGAATTATGTCATTTTATCACTATTCAAACTTTCAATATACAAATGAAAACTACGTGGCTCAAAAAGTTTAAATAACTTTCTCCTGTACAATTAGTTAGTAAGTGCTTTTTCTTGATTCAAAAGTACTTATTCATTCATTTCTCCAAAATTTGTAAGGGAGTATCATTGGTTACCAGAGTGAAGTAATTTTCTTGATAGTAACATTGATATAAAGTTGTAGATCTAATGTTTGAACTCCAAATAATGCATCAGAATAGACAATCAAATTAAACATCAAAAATAGACAATCAAATTAAACGTCATTGATCCAAGAATCATGGAATCAAAATCTAACAATGTCTCTGAGCTACATCAACATTACCAGGCATTTGTTAACATTGCACATATGCACAAATTATAATCACACGTTTTAAAACATTGTGAATAGGGAAATGTATTTTATAGCTGTGAGTAGAGATACAATGACAAATCTTACAAATAAAGGACATAATCCCAGTTGAAGCGTGTATGTTACATAAAAGCTGACCTACCTTTTCAATTTACTTCTCTGTTATTTATATCATTAATTCTTTTCTCTCCACTTCATACATAACCAACAAAAATGCATTATGCTTCTGATAAAAAAATTAAAACCCTTTAGTTTCTATATATTCTGACAAGCACCAGAGTCACCATAGCACTGCTATTTCCCTTTATAGCAAAACTCAGGATAGATGTTAATATAAGTTATTGCTACCAGTGTCTAGAGATACTCAGGAACTTCTGGCTAAAGAGAAATTTTATGAATTTTCTGGTTTTGGTTCTCCAAATATATGGAAAATATGTGTATTTATAGAAATAATTTGTGGTGAAGCCAAACAGAATGGTTGGGTCATGTGTATGGTGGAGGTGAAGGGTAAGCTATTATAACAAGAAATACCCTGAAGTACAATAGAAGAAAAACATACATCTGGATCTCTCCTGAATGGCCATGCCTAGGTAAGTAGAGTTCAGTTTAGCAAGACCTCTCTTCTAGCACCTTCACCCTAGCACTGCAGTCCTGAACCCTTGGCTGTGGACTGGTACCCATCTGTGGTCTGTTAGGAACAAGGCCCCGCAGCAAAAGGTGAGCAGCATGTCAGCCGGGGAAGCTTACACTGTGTTCACAGACACTCCCCACCGCCGACCTCGCCTCCTGAGCTGTGTTCTCTCACATCGGTGGGGCAGTCGTTTCTCACGGGAGCACGTGAACTATGTGTGTGAGGGATCTGGGTTGCTGTTGCAGGTGAGAATCGAATGCCCCCAGCTCCTACCCCCTGAAACCAGTAGCTGGTGCCAAAAGTTGGGGGGCAGGGGCACAGCATTAGAACATTTTTACAATCTATGAGATTCAAGCTGTACTTCATTAGTGTTCCCAAGAAGACAAAGGCAACCCAAAGTGCCTTCATTCTTTGAAGCAAGAAAGGCAGAATGTTCACAGATTACTTCTGGTCATTTTCTTTTATGAGTCTTAGTTACGTGGGCATATCTACCTGCCAGGGAAGATGGGAAGCACAGTCTCTAGCTAGTCGAACAGTTAATCATCTGAGGAATGTGCACTGTCCTATCTATGTGCTGGTTTTACAGACTGAGCTAAGTGAACGCAAATTCTTATCTTCATATGGTTTATGTGACATATGAAGTGGGGACTCTATGTAGCATATTTAAAAAGACGGAAATGGTTGATAGTGTGTTGAAGCATGTTGCAATGACAGTAAGGACCCCATTCAGGTGAAACAGTTCCAGAAAAACTTTAAACCCTACAGACATCTGGCAGAAAAGATCATTCCAGGTATAAGAGAATGGAGACGTGCCTAGGTAGGAAAACAACTGTGTGATTCAGGACCAGCAATTAGATACAGGGGTTGGAGCTGAGTGAGTAAAGTAAGAGAATGATAAGCTTTTAGGTTAGAGTAATGATAGAAAGCAGTTCATGTAAGTCCTTGCAGGGTTGTTGTAAGGACTTTGGATTTCCATCTGAATGACATAGAAAGTCATTTGAAGGTTGATGAACAGAAGACTATTTGAGAATGGGTTGTTGGAAAAATCTAATATTCTGCCACAAACAAATGTTTGCATTCAGCTGAATGGATTTACATTACCATGGGGTGGGTGGAAGGTGGTCTTTGACATCCAGTACCTGGTCAGAGCCTCCAAACTAGACTTCAGTGTCATTATAAACAATCCTATATGAAACCTTCTTAGTAACCTCTACACAAGCAACATCTAGTTCGTTACCAACTAAGTTTTATCCTTAGTCTATCCTCCACCTAGTCTGTCCCCCACACGAGTAAGAGTTATTCAGCCACCCAGACATAGCAGAACGTCCCTATTTCCTGACAGCACTAAGTCTATCTCAGACTTCTGCTTCTTTAGGTCCCTGCCAACATTACCTACCAAAGCCCAAATTCAATACAATTTCTTCTCCCATCCTCTTTCTGAGATGTCCATGGTAACCTATGATGCATATTCTCCCATCTTGCAAATGAATAATAAATTCAATTTTTCAACAAAAGTTATGCTCATGGCAAAGTAATCCTAAGGACACAGGACATTTCTGTGGTTAAGCAAATTTCAAGGTAGAGGAGGGTAGTTTTGACTAGAGTGAAAATAAAAAGGGTTTTTATAGCCCTGGTCTGTATCTTGACTGTGAGGGAGGTTACATGGCTCTATGTATTTCTAAAAATACATAATGTATACCTACTCGTGAATTTTAGGATGTATAGATTAGACATCCGTGTCACATATGTAAGTTAGGAGTAAAGTTTTCTTAAAATCAGAATAATTTTTAAAATTCAGGATGTGATCCTTTGAAATTTGATCCTTTGAAACAGCTAATTCCTGTAATGCTGATTACTGTACTTAAATATGTGGAATCTTGACGTATCAATAATATCACCTTAGGCAATGTCAACACTTAAAGCTCTTTTCAATTCAGCATTTTTTTTTTAATTGGTGGATCATCAGTGAATAAAACAAACTAATCATGCCGCTCTATAATGATCTTCTTTTAATTACTTTTACTATTTTGTACATGGCACTATTTCTAAACTTCTAAAAGATCACCAATATTTTTTGAACTGGAGACATTAAAAAGGAAAATTATCTTTATAGCGCAGCTTTTATTCCTTTATGTTCACGCTTTCTTCTCAGAAATCTCTTAATACCTAGCCAATCTTCTGATTAAGCAATTATCACTACTTGTTTTTGAGATAACTTTATGTTCTGCTAAAACTGCTAAACGGTTTTATACTCTCTGTGTTCCAGTTTAAGCTTTTGTCATTTTAACTCTTTATAAGCTTTGAGGCAGGAAATGGGAATGCAGATTCCCCTCCAATCACCATCACGGATCACAGCACGTGAGTCCTGACACTGCTCCTCATCACTTTTTAGTTTCTAATAGAAAATTTATGAAGCATTAAAAAGAAAGGCCAAAAAAAGGAGAAGATACTGGGAAGAGAATATGTAATAAAGGTTCAATAGAGTAGTTGATTTCCCTTCAAATAAAGTCATTTAAGAAGCAGAAATTTATCAGACTTGATTTCTGTTACCTGAAGGAATTTAATAATAATAAATTTTTATTCTATACTTCTCTAACCAACCCCTGGGTACTGGGGAGAGAGTCCTGTTTCAAGAGAATGGTTCCATGAAAACAAACCTGCTTCTTTGTACAAGAAACATATTGCATATAATACCCTGTAGAGGGGAACATAAAATGCAAAGACTCACTTACGCAAATCAGTATGTTATAGGATTTGTTTTGCTTTTTCAACATGTTTTGGCTTTAAGAACACAGCTTACAATGGTTTGTTCGTTTTTTTTTTTTAAGTAAACTCTAAGAGAAGGTTAGTGAAATAGTAACTCTAAGAGAAGGTTAGTGAAATAGTAACATGGTCTTTTGATTCACCCAACCTTTACAGGTACCTTGACCCTTCTGATAATATTGGAAGGAAGGAGGGACAAAAAAAAAAAAGAGTCCCAGGACCAAAAATTGGAAAGAAATGTTTGAAATTGCCTCACTGCAGACCAAACTGATGCAGAAATGAGCATGGGCTGAAAATGTTCTGAGTGATACTTGTTTTCATAAAACTTCATGTTTTGAAATTTGTATTCATATTAGCTATTTTGATGCTTAGGAGATCTTCTTAGGCAGATAGATCAAGTAAAACCACTGTCTTTTATGTCATCCAATATAATGTCAGAATAATGAGTCAAGTTGGTTGAATAGTCACTGTTGGAATCTACATCCCATCACGAGCCCAGATCTGTTTTCATAATACTCAGTAACCTATAAACAAATAGGAATAAATCAGAAGTTTACTCCTTTTTTTTTGACTTATATTTTACTTGTTTATCATTTTCCCGTTTGTTCTTAAAATAATACTAATGCTCTTAATAATAGAAACCATCTGTACATGTGAGTGCTGGTGGGAGGAGATCTTCAGTAACCCTTTTCATGATCTGTTTCTGGTATCAAAGGACAAAATGTAGATCTATCGTTGTACATTCTCTCACTCTTCATTTCATCTATTCTCACCCCTTTTAAATCTTTATTTTTGAAATGTTCCTGATATTATGTTGACATCTTATTATAGTCAGCAATTATGGGTAACATCAGGCTGACGGTTATAAGTATTCTTGATATTTTTCCTGGATCTTATTGATAAAATCAGAATTGACATTTTTTTCCATGATGATGTAATGAGAACTTAATGGAATAAAATAATGATAAAATACTTGAACTTCTCACTATGCCAGACGTAATCAGCCCCTATTTTGAGATGAGCAATTATAGCTCATCATGGTCAGGCTCTCTACTCAGGGACTGTAGTTTTGCTGATGATTGCACGGTCTTGATTCCCAGATGTCATTTTGGACTTATTTGAGATAACAAAAAACAATTCTACTACTCAGGTGATTGAAAACGTACACTGTTTCTATTGCGTTATTCTTCTGAGAAGATATCACTAAATGTTACTGTGAAGCTTATCTTTAGAGAGCACTAAGAGTGACACATTGTTACACCTTGCTTGTACCCCAGAAGTCTTCACACCATTGGGTTTAACGCGCAGATTTGGTGAAGTGATATCATAGACTGCAACAATTTGGAACAAAATAAGTAAAAAGAGAATGTAAAAATAAGGACTTTCTCATGATGTACCTGGATTTGCTTATTGTTACTGGAGCGCCTCCTTCAGAAATTAGCACACATATAATAACTCTTAGCAAACTGGTGTATGTTTGCAAGATAGAATCTTCCCATAATTCAAATTTCGCCCTATTTACTAAATAATTTAAGCCATTAACCAAATCACTAACCTCAGTTAGTGTCTATTTCCTACTTTTCTTCTAGTGCTTTATATGTATTTATGTGGATATCAAAATAAATAATGTCTTTATATATAAATATGTTATATACATGTTTTATACATATAAATATATATTGCCAAATACACTTTAAACTCCTGAGCATTAGAGAATGTTCTTTATTACTGTTTTAGTGGTAGTAATAGAATTCCTAAAACATAGTAGGCACTCAATAAATTAATTAGAAATAATTCATGAATGAGTATAAATTATAAGAAGTCTGCTTATAAAGCCTTCATCAAATTGATGTTATGATCAATAGGAACCTGTGAAAATTTTCTTTCCATAGATTACAGCATAATGTATAATATTTAATGAGACGAGTTTAGCTGCTCTGATTCTGAGAATCATGTTTTTAAACACATGATCTTTAATACCAAAAAAATTAATCGAAATTGAATCATGCATTGTGAAATGTAGTAAAATTGCATAAAAGATCAAAGATAATTTTCTAACTCTGCTCACAAACAAACAACTAAAAGCCTCTAAATTTCTTCTTGCCAATGTTATGTATCAAAGCCAAAATAAATAGATGATCATGTCATAAAAGATTCACAAACAAGCCAGGATTCGGGGTTGTTGTAAACCTTTAAAAAATATACACAGCTATTATTTAACAATTAAAAAAAAAAAAAAAGTACTCTCCCAGTTGGGGGTAAAATGCAGCGGTTGCTCTGACCCTTGTCTCTGGGAAGTTTGTATTCTCCTAGGGAGGGTTAAATGCACACACACAGGAAGAAAACCAATATTATAGAATCTATTCATAGTAAGAATAGACAAACAATTGGGAAAATAAGTTTAGAAGAGTTGAATGATGTCAGTGCTTTTTCTTTCTTTCTTTCTTTTTTTTTTACTTTTAATTCCATAATAATGTTTCTAAAATGTAATCATCTTGGAAAGCACTAAATATAAAATAGATAAAAGCGGCTCTCTCAGGGCAGTACCTGTGGCTCAGGGAGTAAGGTGCTGGCCCCAAATGCTAAGGGTGGCGGGTTCAAGCCCCAGCCCCGGCCAAACTGCAACAACAACAAATAAAATAAAATTAAAATTAAAAAAACAAATGTATATTATTCTCTAAGGCATATTGTTTTTTAGGTAGTTATTTCTATCTTAAATATTTTAATGCTCAAATCCATAAAATGCAACATACTCTGAATTTAATTTCTAACAAGCAAGTTTGGTTTGTGAAGAGCCTGGTACCCTCCCTCATATGCCCCTCCTCGTCAAATACAACCACTGTAATCTGGGACTTGGAAAATACTTGGTGGGATATTATTTTTCTTTTTTCTAGCAGAGGACTAAATGTGAGACAAAATATATTGACATGCAAATACTTTTTTATTAAATTTATGTGATGCGATCTCAATCAGATACAGATAGAAAAGAAGGCTAGTATTATTTCCCAATGGGAAACTCACACACAGAAAGTGGAACTTCTTTGAATAATCAAATTCAATTTTAGAGATGACTAGAAGATAAAAACAGAGAGTAGGTTCACTGCATGAAATGTAGCTAGTGCAGAAAGAGTTGCCCCCTTAAAAAGAAAACAAACCAAAAAAGAGGAATAAAAATTGTCATCTTTTGATTAGTGTCACATCGAGAACTTGAGGAAAGTTAATTACAAAGTTCTGTAATGCAAAGGATATTCCTGTGATCCTTCCTGTTATACTGAAAATAGTATTTTTCTTTATCCCTCAAGGAGCCAACCTTATCTTCATAAAGAAGCAAATATTAGAAGTGGCCATGTTCATAAACTGCTGGGATTTGAGGGGTCATGTCTTGTCTGGCTCTGTCATGATGAAGGGAAATGCGACCAGCCCGTCCCTACGTTCAGATCCTAACCTAAACAGGATGCCCACTTTCCTGTCAGGTTGTTCCAGGCAACCATGAAGGGACTAATTCAGTGACAATTCTAGATATTCTCAGAACTATATTTGAAATGAAACTTTAAAAAAAGACTGAATTTCATACAAATTTAATAGACTTTTATAGATATTCACTTAATAGCAGTTATTTTAATTAACCTTATCAGTTTAAGTCTAATAATACGGTGCTGGCTATGGGCTGGCTAGTCTTTAGAATTTTTTCCATTTTATGTGCCTAGCAATCCACTTCATTTAACAGGGAGAATACATGGTAATAGGGGTCCTGAGATATTAAGTAACGTGCCCAAGTAGACACATTGATGAGGTGGAATCACCGTTAGAGTCCAAGTGTTCTGGTTCCAAAACTCTACTTTGAAAATCTGGAAACAGAAACTTACTGTGGAGATAAAGCTAACAAAATTTGAGAATTTGAGTTTCAGCTGAACTTATTTTATTTACTTCAGCCCGTTTAGAGATTATTTAATTTATAAGATAAAATTTCTTGTATATTCCCAACTTAAAATCTAGTCACTTTTTGCCAATGGAGCTTGAAAACAAATCCTTTTTATATGTAAATAATCATATTGCTTTCAATATGTAAAACTTATTAACAGAAACATACCTTTTGCCAGAACAGACAAATAGTATTATTAAATATTTCTTATCATGATGCCTTAGGGTAAGATAGGCCTTTAAATTGTTATTATTTTTTATTGTGTTTATTACCAGAATTTTCTATTTCTTTGAGGTTGCTATCCTTGTCATTAGCGGGAAGCGACAACATAACATTTTTCATTCAAATCTTTGTGCTTTTTACTTTGCATGCAAATATTATGCAGCTTTCAAGTGATAATATAATCTGTTCACGTTTTTTATTGGAAGGATTCAAATATTAACACTTTATTCTCTTTAAAAAAGGTGATATGAATTTTATCTAGTAAACATTTCAAACAAATTATTGGTCCAGGAGGAGACAGTTTCAATTTTGATGTAGGATGCTTACCATTGCTTTTGTCAGATTAATGAGGCATTTGTGTGTTTTTGAGACTTTATTTTGATACCTGAACACACAGCTTTGCTTTGATTCATGGGTAATTTATTTTTAAGAATAAAAGAATTTCTAAATCCCGGGATTTCTAAATCCTTTATATTTAAGATGAGTATAAACATGCTTAGATTGCTGCAACAAATTCACTACCTTTAAGTGAAGATTTGGATGACGTTACTCTAGTCCTATTAACACCCCGAACATAACATGAATGATTATATGGAAGACCTAAACAAAATGCTAAGAACAATACTTTACATAGCATTTAATCCTCTTTTTACTGCATATTTATAAAAGTAAAACTGGTAGTTCATAAGAATAAGCAATGACATTCTCTACAGCAGATGTAATCAGTACTGTAACAAAGAACCTCACACACCCAGGTGTAAGAGAATTAAACACAATTCTTACCAGCACTGCCTCTTTTAGCTCATTACAAACCAGCTAAAGGATTAACAAAGTCACTAGCTGTCTTAAGATATTCAAAGTATCCCAGTGTGATGATTCAGGAATTATGAGGGGATTTCAAAATATATATAAAAAAAAATCGTTTGAAAATTTCCACGAAATACACCTCTGAAGCCAGAAACCTGCATCTGACCAAGATCTGTGTGACATTCTCCACTGTCCTTTACGATTCTGATTGGGTAAGACAGGAGCATGCAGCCCTGAATCACTCAGTTGATATAATCTGGGATGGTCAAGAAAGGAACACCACTTTTGCTTATATTCCCCTTTATATTTCCTATAAATTTGCCTCTCAGCCGTATACATTTACTTAGGACCACAGGACTTTGTCTCAGTAAAGGCAGACTGTGATTTAGACCAAGCCTCCAGCTCAGAACAATTAGAAACACTAGATAAAAACACCTACTTGAGGACATAAATGAAACAAGCTTGTGAAAAATAACGAGGCCAGAATCTCATGGAAGGCCAAAGGCCAAAGAATCTTCCTAGTGCTTCATGACTCAGAAGAAAACAAAAGAAAAGATGAGAAACTAAAAACAAATTAACAAAAAACACTTATAACATTCCTGCTGGATTAGGAGGCAGATCTGTGTTCACACATGGTGAGCTGGTGAGATTATCTTGAGTTGAAATAAGCATAATCAATGAGTAAATGGAACTCACAAGAACTGAAGCTCGCCTTTAAATCTAAGCAATCCCTGAAATTTGATGAAGTAGATCTTGGATTGCTAATGTCTCAAAGTACCTGGCAGAAGCAACTATGTATTACTTTGAGAAAGAATGACTTTATATATTGCCTTCCTATTTCTAAGGTAGTGGGATGCTGGATTGAATGGTAGGTCTACATTTAGAAGTCATTTTATCAAGAATATCCATGCAGACAAATATTTATAGTGGCGCAATTCACAATTGTAAAGATGTTGAATAACCCAAGTGTCCATCAGTTCATGAGTGAATGAACAAATGTGGTATCTGTATAGCATGGAATACTACTCAGCCATGAAGAAGGAATGAATTCATGCTTTTTGCAACAATTTATATGTAACTGGAAACCGTTATCCTAAGTAAAGTATCTATAGAACAGAAAAACAAACACCACATGGACTCACTATTAAACTGTAACTAACCAATGACCACCATGTGTACAGAGAGAAGTAACACTCAGTGGAAATTAAGCGGATGTGTGTGTGTGTGTGTGTGTGTGTGTGTGTGTGTGTGTGTGTGAAAGAGAGGGTGAAGAAAAAACAACTTAATGAGTACAGTGAGCACTATTTGGGTGATGGGCACACTGACAGTCATGGCTCAAGTATTATAGAAGTGCTCCATGTAATAACAACAACATTTATAGCCCCTTCACATTTTCAAATTAAAAAACAAATAATAAACATCAACACTTCACAAACTATTCTAAACAGTAGAAAAAGAGAGAATATTTCCTAACTCATTCTATGAGGCCAGTATTATTCTGATACTAAAGTCAGATTAGAAAATTAAAGCCAGTACCCATTATGAGTATAGTTAAAGTGATTCAGAATAAATACGATAATTAGCATAAAGAAAAAAATGGTGATAGGGTTTGGACGCTCTACCCCACCAAATCACGTTGAAGTTGAATGTGGGGCCTGGTGGGAGATGTTTAGGTCATAGGGGTAGACCCCTCTTGAAGGGCTCGGTGCCCCTGTCATGATGATGACTGAGTTCTCCCTTTATTAGTTCATATGAGATTCGGTTGTTTAAAGAAGTTTGGCTCAGCCTCCTTTCCTTCACCCTCTCCCCCAATGTGGCACACCTGCTCCCCTTCACCTTCTGCCTTGATTGGAAGCTCCATGAATCTCCAACCTGAAGCAGATTCTAGCATAATGCTTTCTGTTCAGTCTGTAGAGCTGTGAGCCAAATATACCTCTTTTCTTTATTTAAAAAAAAAAAAAAAGCTTACTATTTCTACAAGCAATTTTACTAATATGTATAGCACACAATGTTTAGGCAAAAAAATAATATACCTGAGGAAGAAGGCAATGCTTTACAAACCAAAATAAAGTGACGAGTAGATGTTAATAAACTCATGTCAAATTCATGACAGTAGCCATCTATGCCAATAGAATAAAAGGTACCTTGTTAAATATGAATTTCAGATAAACATTGAATATCTCATGCAATATTTGGGACAAATTTATATTAAAAATTATTCATAGAATACTATTCATTGTTGATCTATAATACCATCCTATCTTTATGTGACATTCAAATTCCACTGGGCATTCTGAATTTTGTCTGGTAATGCTATTGACAGTGGAGGGAGTGGGAGGACTCAAATATTAGACTTCCCAGAAGCAGATTTTAAAATAACAACACTGACAATGCTCAAGAATTTAAAAGAAAAGCAAAAGAGAAAGGCCTTCACAAGATCAAAGGGTCCAGGTTTTAACAGCAGTTGCAGCAGAGAAAGCAGTGATTAGACAAGAGACATCATCACTGCAGAGGCCTGTGACCAGTGCATGACAGCTGATTCCATTTGAAAGTAGATTGTGCTATATGTACACCATGGAATATTATGCAGCCTTAAAGAAAGATGGAGACTTTACCTCTTTCATGTTTATATGGATGAAGCTGGAACATATTGTTCTTAGTAAAGTATCTCAAGAATGGAAGAAAAAGTATCCAGTGTACTCAGCCCTACTATGAAACTAATTTATAGCTTTCACATGAAAGCTATAACCCAATTCTAAACTAAGAATATAGGGAAGGGGGAGAGGAGGAGAGAGGAGAGGATGGGCAGAAGGAGGGTGTATTGGTTGGACCACACCTATGGTGCATCTTACAAGAGTACATGTGAAACTTACTAAATGTAGAATGTGAATGTCTCAACATAACTAAGAAAATGCCAGGAAGGCTATGTTAACCAGTGCGATGAAAATATGTCAAATGGTACATAAAACCAGTGTATGGTGCCCCATGATTGCATTAATGTACACAGCTATGATTTAATAATAAATAATAATAATAAAAGAAAGTAGATTGAATACAGAAAGTGAAATCAAACTCTTTAAAACGAAGAGAGAGAGAGTTAAACCAATGCAAGCTCCTTTGCTCCTCGTCAGGCTGGGAAGCAGTGAGGAAGACCACGTGAACCACAGAGGTAATTTTGTCTCCAGGCTACATGTTTGAAAACTTGGTGTTAATCCCCCCCCTTCACTCTACTTCTCATAACTTTGTATTGTAATGTTTGTTTTTGTTAATTTATCTCTGTGAAGGCAACTTGTTTCCTCTAATTTTTGCAAAGATGAGAAGCTGGTTTGTACCAAATACTGTGCCTGAACTTCATGCCTTGTGTGATTCACCGAGTCTTCTCTCTTTTTAATTCTTTTTCTTTCTTCCTTTTATCATAATGCATGTCTAGTGTGAAGACCTACATTGAAGTGTGCTTTTAAAATCCAAATAATTTCTTTCAAATGAATATAATAACACTGTCCTGGCATTTCCTTTGAAAAAGGTAGATGCTGATTCAGAGCCCCTACTTGGAAAATGGCCTTTGTTCCAGGATTGCTTGAATGGCTTCCCCCTCCTCTATTCTCTCCTGTAAAATTCAGAGGAAAAAAGTAAGTAAACAATGAAGTCAATGTTATACTATTCTAAGCTTTGCCACTAACATTTCACAAGTGGTGTAAGATATTATTTACAAAATCTATTCAAGAAGCTAAAATGGAGTTATAAATATACACAAAGATTATTTGTCCTGAGTATTATCCTTTTTTTTTTTTATTAAGTCATTTTTACATAGATCATAAATAATTTTATCCCTTTAAATGTCTCCTTCTTTGGGTATCTTCCATTGCTAACTATGGAAACCCTAAACATTCAAAGTGGTGATCCAAAAGCAATAAAATTTCAGCAGAAATAAAGTATAAAGCACCATGTAATGAAACACTGACACATATAAACAGACAATATAAAAGAAAAAAGACACTTTATATTATTATTTAGTAATTTCTATTCAATTAAACATTTTAATCAATCTTTATTAATCTAGCATCATGTTTGGAATTCCCACTACTCGGGGAGCGATAAGAAGAAAAATAACATTTTTTAATTATATAGTAATTAATAATGCATTTAATCATTTATAAGTATATTTAATAAATACAAGTTTTAAAGTTTATAGGGCTCATTTACCCTAACAATTCTTTCAGTAGAGATATATGTGACAATCACCATTTAACAGGTACAAATGGGTATCCTGGAGCCAAAAGTGTTCAAGTTATTTGCTAAAGGTAATGCTTGAATTTAAAAATGTAGGCAGGATTAAGATGGAAGTGTTTTAAAATCATAAACACAATCATCTACTTGCTGTACTATTTCTCTGATTCTTCTGAAAAGTTTGTATTTTATAGGGTTGTACTCCCTGGTGGTATCTGACAGGAGCATTTTTTAAAATTTCAGAATAATATAAGGGTACAGGTGATTTAGGTTACGTTTTGTGTTTGTTAGGGTCAGCTCTCACTTCATGGGAGCAATGTGGAGGTATACAGTACACCCCCAGGTAAAGCACTCAACTCGAACTTGAACTCTAACTAACAAATGATAAGAGCATTTGTAACCTTTTACATTGATTTCACTTAAAAAGGGAATAAAAAAAAAAAATGAAAATTTGTGCTTTTTTTTTTTTTTTTTTTTTTGTTACTGCCTCAGGGGTGTCTGACCTGCAGGCCCGTGGGTAGATGTAGGCCACTTCTCTGCTTATCTCTAGTGTCTGACATCTTGAAAAGTATGAATGGACCTTCTTTTATTTCTATAATTGGCTGCTGTTAGTGTTTATGTATTTAATGTGTGGCCCTAGACACTCGTATTCTTCCAATGTTCAGCAGAGAGGAAAAACGAAAAGGCTGGCCAAGCCTGGACAGTATTCCAGCACATTTTAAAGTGCTTTACATACATTAACTCATTTAATCATCTCCCCATTGCTATAAAGAAAATACTACTATTAAACCTCTCTCCCAAAGGAGACCTTGACACTTAGAACCTTGCAGAGCCAATAAGCAGAATACTGAGTAGACACAGCACAGACTTGTATAAACCACGCTCTGCAGCTGAGACCACACTTCCTCAGACTGATTTGCTCTCTGTCCTCAGCTGCAGCAGGGCTGTGTCTGTGACCAATGCTTATGCATCAGAAAAAACATGTGGCTTGACTCCTAACCACAGCACATTTTTTGTCAGGATTTAGACACATTCTGTAAAGTTAAAATGGCAACTCTTCCCCCAAAGAATGACCATGCTAGTCAATATACCCGTTTTCCTTGATCAATGCCTGAAGAACAAGTCCATGCATTCTACTGCTGTCATCACAGTGCTCCGGGTTTTCTTGTCCTTAACCCGGAGCTCAACAATTTGTTTACAAAAATCTAAATGTTGTGACTTCTAGAACATCCACATCATTACAAATGAAACCCACCACCCTCCCACAGGTTGTGTTATCTTTAGCATTATTATTCAATCTTCCAGAGAGCTTGGATTTCCTTGAGAACACCATTTAAGATGCCCCCACTAAAGTGAAGGCTTTTTGTATTCTCAGAAAATAGATCACCCAGGGTAGCATTCTTCTACCCCTCCAAAAATTAAGCATTCAAAGCATTTTAAGAATACTAATGGCTAACATTTAATGAACACTTAACACATATCCAATCTGTTTGAAGATTTCACATGTGATTATACACGTAATCTCACATGTGATTATACAGTAAATATTCTAAATACCCATGAGATAAATATATTAATATCACTGAAATATTTTACATGTTTTAAGTCACATAACCAGGAAATGATCATTTAATAACCCTGATTATAAATTCTACTTTTCTGCATTTGCTCTTTTCAACTGTGTTTTAAAAACAATCAATCATATTTTTTTCTTTGAGTGATAACGTATCATTCTTATCCCTATTAAATGCATACATTTTTCTCTTCCTTCAGTTGTTTTCTGTTATGCATTACTTGCACATTTTGATGAGAATCTTCTTTAATTCCTTGCCATTTATTCCTTAAAGCAAATTTGAGTAAGAACATGTTGTTATTGTATTTGTTTTATATTGCTATTTTCTTTTTGCTAGAGCTGTTATACTATCTCATGAAGAAAATAAGCCACAGATGAAAAGTCTGATGAAATACAAGCCCTATTTTGTTAAAGCTTATTAAATAGTACCTGCAAAGAAGGAAAAGATTTCTCTAAGTTCAGTCATAACAAATATCATTTTCTGACTGTAGCAGAGCTAGTATGGTTGCTTACTGCAGCAGTAACAGGCTTTAAAATAAAATCTACAATCTATACTCTGGCTCAGTATGAATGCAATGATTGCAGTACTTCAGCTGTTGAACTTCCTTAAATGTCAGAGATAATTTTAATATGCACATGTTCAGGTTTTATTTTTATCTCTAATTATTGTGGAAATGTGTTCATACTGTCTACCTAAGCAATGATTTTGAAACTAGCTTCAAACCTGAATGTTACTATGTCAAAATACTACAAAATTATTTATGAAGAAGTCACCATTGAAAATATGCACACAAACTTATAGCAAGATCTAGTGGAAAGAACATTTATAACTTTTCTGTTACAATTTCAATAAACAGCATTTGCCACGAAATTCATGTGCTAACCCTCTGGTAGCACTATGACTAAATCAAGTTGGAAAGCAAGCGCCATGGGTCTTCACATACCTTTCAGGTTGACTTATGGATATGTACTTTTATTTTTTTTGCTTTGCTAAATGTTATTGTATTTTAATACTCTTGTTAAAAACACAATTCCCACTAACAACAACTCTTAGATGAAAATAAAAGAAAGAATTGAATAGTCAATCACACATTGTGGAAATTATTGAAAAGAAGTTTGAAACGGTGTTATACAGACCAGATTTCATGAATTAAGAAAATGAGTAAAAAATCAGATTTAATACTATGCAATATCACTAATAAGATACTTGTTTGATTAAAAATATGCTACTGAGTTGACCTACTTGATTCTTTTTGTTATTTCTATGTTTTCTGTTACTATAGTTTTTGATAGAATTAAACCTTTCTCCAAACTTAAAAGACGTTTTTAAATATCAGTAGCCTGAAAATTGTGTTAGTATGTATTATTTGAAGTCTTTGATCCATCTGCGTTGGTATCATTCCCTCATTATTACTCTCATCATTGCCATCTAATTGACATTTATTTATTGAGAACTATTATGTGCTAGACAATTTTCTACTTTCCAGAA
This sequence comes from Loris lydekkerianus, assembly GCA_963574355.1. Taxonomy (NCBI): domain Eukaryota; kingdom Metazoa; phylum Chordata; class Mammalia; order Primates; family Lorisidae; genus Loris; species Loris lydekkerianus. The sequence continues at coordinate 27,150 of CAUYPK010033152.1, forward strand.
ATACAGCTATGGTACAATATGATTGCCCTTATCAGAGGTATCTAAAATAGTCAAAATCATAGTAACAGACGATATAGTGGTGGTTTCCAGGAGCTGGGTAGAGGAGAAAATGGGAAGTATTATTTTAATGGATAAAGACTATCAGTTTTACAAGGTGAACACCTTCTGGAGATACAGTGCACAGAAATGTTAATGAACTTAATATTTCTAAACTGCATAATTAAAAATAATTAAAATGATAAACAAAACTATAAAATGGTATAGTGGAAATATGCATAGCTTGTTGCATACCAATTGCACCTCAATAAAACTGTTTAAAAAGAAAAACATGAGTAACTTAAATACAGATTGCTAAATAAAAGAGGCCACTTTGGAAAAGTTGTGTACTGTATAATTATAACTGTATGGCATTGTGGAAAAGGCAAAACTATAGAGACTAAAAGATCAGTGATTACCAGGAGGAGAAGGAAAGGGAAGAGCAGGTGGATCCCAGGGGATTCTTTGGGGCAGTAGAGCCAGCAGATGACATTATAGTGCCTAACACATTACCCTATGCTTTTATAAAACCGATATGATTTTAAGACATAAATATAAATTATGGATTTTAATCAGTAATAATTCATCATTTTTTAAATCATTGTTAGCAAATATGCTATATTAATGCAAGATGCCAATGATGGGGGGAAATATCAGGGTATAGAGAGAGTAGAAGGAATTTTTTTTACTCTTTGTTCAATTGTTTAAATATAAAAGTGCCCTAATAATGAAGTCTATTAATTAAAAAGAAATAAGTTCAAAATGGAAACAAAATAGCCCAAGCAATTCTCACCACCTCCTTTGTAACCGTCACTATCCTGTTTGTTGTTGTTCACCCTGCTCCTGGCATAGGGTCTTGTCAGTGAGGAGGTCAGCGTGAGTCGCTTAAAACATGCCTCTCCTTTCAAGAAAATCTTTCTGTGGATTATAAATCAGAGTAAGATAACCTAATGTCATCACAGCACCCTACCTGACTGTATGTGATTTTGTACCACACGGCTCCAACCTTTCACTTTGGGCATCATCTGTTCATACTCTACCAGGCTGGCTGCTGTCTGGTCCATTGACTTTCTGTCTCTTCCTTGAATGCATCAACCTTCTTCTAATTTTATATATATACATATAGATAGATAGAGATAGATAGATAGATAGATAGATAGATAGATAGATAGATAGATAGATAGATAGATATCCCTCTCTTTCTGGAATGAACTTCTCTAATAAGTTTCATGCCTTCATGCCTCAATTTCTTCAGGTCTGCCCAATTATCATATTTTTAATAAGCAAAGACTTTCTTGATCACTCAGCATAAAATAGCAAAACATGTTTTCCCCAGCACTTCCAATTTCTTCCCTGCTGTATTTTTCTCCATAGCATTTATCACCATCAGTTATGCTATCTGTTTCACTATTCCAACCTTCCACACTAGAAAATGTAGTGAAGGAGGGAGGGAGGAAAAGAGAAAAGAGGGAAAAGGAAATCAAAATGAAAATGAAAATTTTAGCGAAAACTGGACTTGCTCAAGTTAACATAACAAGAAAGTGCAGAACCAAGATTCAGACTTATTCTTCCAACCCCAAATGCAGTGAAATTAGACTTATCCCAGATCATGTGTGATCATATATATTTATAATTTCGATACTCATGTTTCTAAGTCTTACATACTTTTGGTATCATGAAATAGCTCAGACATTATGTATTTGGTTACTTTCCTGTTATTAAATGGAGGAATTATGTGAATCTGAGAGAACTGTATTCATTGAGAGCAATTAAATAATGTTGTCTTCAAGTAGAGGAAGAGTGTCTTTAAGTAGAGGAAGACAGGAGTTTGGTTAAGGCTGATTTTTAGCCAGAGTTGGGTCAAATTCAAAAATAGTCTTTTGCTTTATCATGATTGGCCCAACAAAAATCCTTGCTTTTATTCATCAGGGGTTTTCTTAAATAGGTCTGTCTAAAAGCACATTTCAACAATAGATTAATTCCCATGGCATTTTAAATCTTTGGGTGAGCTGCTTCGGGTTAAAAACTAAAACATTCCATTATATATCTACCAAATGGAGTTTAGTGCTCCAGGCTTTGAGCTTGTCTAAAAAGTCTTGCACAGTATCTGTTTTGTAAATGTCTTTCAGAGTAAAGTATGAAGGGATGAGTTTAAATGTTAAGGCAAAGGAAAGAAAGGCATTAGGAGAATTATAAAACTGTAATTTAAAGTCATGACAAAATGCCATTGTTCGCCACTCCCCCTTATCCCAAATCATTAAGTAATTCCATTATTTTTAACCAAGCAGCTAACTTGAATTTTGCAAAATGAAGAAATATTCTAAATTTAACTTAGGATTTTTTTTTTACCTTCTATATTTCTTATTTAGAATAAAAACAATTCTGTACAATTTAAGAAAGTTACTCCATCTCTCCCTGCCCTTACACTGCAATGTTATGATTTTATTTTATTTTATTGGATGGACAAATCATCCTTGTTTCCCCTGAAGCCAACTATAATGATTTCCACTGACTACAATAATGAGGCCAGAGCTGATTAACTTTAGGCCTTTCCTCTCCTGAAATTAACAAGCAAGCTATCCAGCAGTACATAGAGCTATATTATTTCACTATGTTTATAGTGTATGTGTATGCTCAGGAGTATGTGTATATGTGTGTCTCTCTGTGTGTGCGTATACATATATATACATATACACACATATATGTATATGAGGGAGAAAGAGAGAGAATATATTTTTATTTTCCCTTCCAGCAAAAGAGGAAAAAGAGCAATCAGTGAACCCACACCAATGTGACAGCTGCCAGTTGGCCAGAGGATCAGGTCCCCTGTGTGTCCTCACAGTGTGAGAGTGTATTTGCGTACTTGGCAGCATTCTTGTTTTGAAGGACAGCTGCACTGGTGGTTCTCGTCTCAGTGAGACAGATCTTGCCTTGAACGCCTTATTTTAACATGTTTAAATAAAGTTAAAGTAGAATATAGAACCAATTCAAGGAGAAATGTTATAATTCAGATGTATAAATGCTTAAATAGACCCCATTTTACCCAAATACCTAAAACCACGTACTTTTTACTTAGTCTTTGATCATCAGTCACTCATCGGTCTCCTCATGGAGGAAACGTATTTGACAACACCTACTGCTTTTTAGTGCTTCTGTTGAAAAGGCGAACACTCTTCTCTAGATAATTATTTTGGGCTTGCAAAAGAACAAGGAAACTTTTACAAAGAAGTGTGTACTCAGAATTTGTATTTATGCTTCTACTGGAAATTACACATTAAATATATAGTTATATATTAAATATATTTAATTGCACATTAAATATACAGTGAAATACACAGACATAAAATTTTCAAACTTCCAAGACCCTATTTTGGTTCATCTGTATCTGCTTTTCAGTTTTCTTAGTTCTATGAAGACAACAAAGAATAACCTACTCTAATAAAGTTTCCAGTTTAGATGTTGAGCCAAAGATACAAAAAATATTCAGTTACAGTATTAGGTACTTGTAAGTTCTTATATATAATATTTCCAAAACATATTTTTAATACTTCAAGGTAGTCCTTAACATAACTCTCATGTTTCTGAGTCATTTTTAGGGAGGGAGTATATTTTATACATTTTTTAATGTCCAATCAGTGGCACTAAATTAAACTTATAAAAGGTATTTAATAATGGCTTTTATGGTTGATTGATTTGTGGTAATAGACTTCTCCATAATATTCCTTTATATTTTTAATATCCAAGGGATCTGTAGGGATAGACTGTCTTCCATTTATGATACTAGTAATTTGTTTCTTCTCTCTTTTTTCTTAGTTATTCTGACTAGACATTTAACAATTTCACTGATTTTTAAAAGAATCAACAACGAGTTTCATTTATTTTCTGCAATAATTTATCCTATCTTCTTTAGCTTACTTTGAATTTAATTTGTTCTTCTTTCCTAATTTCCTCAGGGGAAGCTTAGATTATTTCAAATCCTTTTTCCCCCTAATATATACATTCATTGCTATTGCTTTTCTTCATTGATTTCACATTTTTCATTTCATTGATTTCTGCTCTAATTTTAATAATATTCTTTCTTTTTATATCTTGATTTAATTGATTCTTATTTTTATGGTTTCCTAAAGTAAGAGCTTATATGATTAAATTTAGATCATTCTTTTTCTAATATATATATTAAAAGATACCAAATTTCCTGTAAGTAAAACTTTTGCTTCATCCCTAAACTTTTGATAAATTCTGCTTTTATTTTCATAGAGTTAAAATATGTTATTTTTAGTTAACTGATGACTTCATACTGAAGCTCAGAGTCAAAGCATTCTATGAGAGACATACTCTTATCTGACAATGTGATTGTTACTTTCTTGGCATTATTATTATTATTATTGCTGAACATTTCGATGCAGCAATCGTCTGATTTCTTTTCTGAATGCATGTATTGTCGTTCCTTCTTTACGAGGTTTTTGTTTCTAGTCCTTCTCTTAAACATTGTTATTGTTATTAAATTTTAAGCCTTTTTAATTCTGTGAAGGCAAAAGTGGAAACCTAATAAACACATGTATATGTAAAAATAAATAAAAAAAAGGAATGGAATTCTGGCATACGCTCAGTATGGATAAACCTTGGAGATATTATGCTAAGTGAAACGGGCCACACACAGAAGGGCATCGCTGCGTCTTACTGTAGGAGATCTCTAGAAAGGGGATTTTTTAGAGACAGAAAGTATCACAGTGGTTGCCAGGGGACAGGGCAAGGAGGCAACGGGAGTTATTGTTTGTAACTGTTTGGGATGGTGAGAAAGTTCTGCAGGTGGTTATATAACAGTGTGGATGTACGTAACGCCAGTGGTCTGCATGCTTAAAATGGTTAAAATGGTAAATTTTATGCTGCGTATATTTTACTACAAATAAAAAAAGTCATCCTGTTACTGTCCAGGAACCACAACGTCAGGGCACAATGCTGAATCTCCTAAAATAGAGCCTGCCCCTGTCCACTGCCCACGGGGAGGCCAGTACTGATGACACATGTGTGTGGTGGGAGACCAGGGTGGCTTCTGGGAGTCATCGACTCATTCTAAATAAAGCAAATTCAGTAAAGGAAAAAAATGAGCTATAATTGCAGAAAATTTTCCTGCACACACGATTATTGTATTAAGTTCCTCTGAACCACAGGCTCTTATTACACGAGTTCTTTGCCCAGATCTGGAACTCTATCTTGTGGTCAAAAAAGAGAAAACTTGGTTACATCTTGGAGGATATATATTGCATGTAGGCAGAAAGAAGCCAATTTTTTTAAAAAATGTCTCAAATCACATAAAAAGTAGCTGTCCCAACACCCTCCAGGAGCCCTGACGGTAATGGGCTAGGACTTGGGCTGTGGGCTCCTCCTCCACGGGCCCCACTTTGAACCACCGGGCTTTAGGCTGTGAAGTGGGCAGGGCTGTACCGTGGGTCTGCATGAATGATGTTTTCCCCTTGGTAACAACAATGTCAGGGCTGTTATTATACTTGGCTCCGTGGGGATTGGAAGTGTTCCTCAGAAGGGAAGTGCTTCCACGCTGAGGCTCTTTCAAGAGCTCTGTTCCCATGTACTTACTTGCTGGAAACTCTCAGAAACCGCATTCCTCCTCTCGTCCCCATTTGGCAATGCGATCTCTGCAGCCAGAATGCTTCCCAGACCCCTCATCAGCCAGGCCTGGGAACGGAATGTGACCACAAGGGGCTCACACGTTGGGGTTTAGGTCTTATTTCCATGTTGTGTTTGTCAGAGAGGAAAGGAATGATTTTTTTCCTCCTGAGAATATTTTGTCAACCCCCAACATATTTCAAAGGATTCAAAGCCTCTAATGAAACAAAGGATTCAAAGTCTCTAATCTGGGATGGGGGGGGGGGGGCGGAGGTTGGACCTTGAGGTGGAAATAATATCAAGTTCTGCCTCCAAGGAGCTGGAGTTGGCCTGGATTTTAGGTCAAGAGGCATTTGACAAGTGTCAGAAAAACTCATAGAAATCTTAGTAGCAATTTTCTGTCACTTCTTTTGGAACCAATCAGACTGAAGGAAATCAACTGTAAGAAGACCAACACTGCGGTTCCTTGTTTTAAGACTCAGTGTAATAAAAAAATGGAGGTGAGGGCGGAGAAAAAGAATAATTTTGAATATTACATGATTTGGGAGGAATGATTTCTCTAAATTAATTTAGGAATTTAGGAAGTCCAGTAAAGTAAGTTCCAACACCAAGTGAGAATGCTCGCCAAGTTGCACCACGCTCGTGGAGTATCACACTGTCATCCCAAGTCCCCAGCAGCTGTTGCCATGGAAACACAGGGCCCTAATGAAGTTCCCCAGGACATGGAGAACAGCCCTTTTGTTGGGTGTGGTTTGCGTTTAACTGGGTAAGTATCTGCGGGGACAAGTGGGGAGTAGATGGTGGAAGTAGTGACATGCACAGGGCAGTGGAATTTGGTGGTTAGAGGTGGGCAGGTTTTGTTTTTTCATGCATTTGATCCAGCTACTTAGAATTCTATATAAAACAATTAAAGTTTATTTATACCCCCTGACTAAAATCTGCAAACTGAAATCCTGAGACTTGTCAAAGATTTCTAGGTAGCACCAGAAAACACAGAGAAAACCCTTATAGTCCTTAAACCTCCCTGTGGTAGGAATATCGACTTTTTACAATCTGTGTCTCAGGGAGAGAAATGGAGAGAGACAGGGAAGTCTGTAGAACAGAGCCCAGTATGTGGCAGAAAAACAAGGGCAGAGGCAACTGCGGCACTTCTTACCTCAACTGGCTCTTAGTCACCAGCTGTGCTAAGCGCTACGTAGGTTTACATGTAAAGGTGTTTCAGAGTCAGTCTGGTGTGAACCACACATCTGCACACTTGCCCCTGGGTGCCTCAACGTCACATCCTCAACTTCACATCCTCAACCTCACATCTGCACGCTTGTTCCCGGGTGCCTCAACCTCACATCTGCACTCTTGTTCCCGGGTGCCTCAACCTCACATCTGCACGCTTGTTCCCGGGTGCCTCAAACTCACATCTGCACACTTGTTCCCGGGTGCCTCAACTTCACATCTGCACGCTTGTTCCTGGGTGCTTCAACTTCACATGTGCACGCTTGTCCCCGGGAGCCTCAACCTCACATCTGCATGCTTGTTCCCGGGTACCTCAACCTCACATCTGCATGCTTGTCCCCGGGAGCCTCAACCTCACATCTGCACACCTGTATCCAGGTCCCGCAACTTCACATCCTAAACTTCACATCTGCACGCTTATTCCCGGGTACCTCAACATCACATCTGCACGCTTGTTCCCGGGTGCCTCAACCTCACATCTGCACGCTTGTTCCCAGGTGCTCAACCTCACATCTACACGCTTGTTCCCGGGTGCCTCAACCTCACATCTGCACGCTTGTTCCCGGGTGCCTCAACCTCACATCTGCACGCTTGTTCCCGGGTGCCTCAACTTCACATCTGCACACTTGTTCCCGGGCCCCTCAACTTCACATCCTCAACTTCACATCTTCAACTTCACATCTGCATGCTTGTTCCCGGGCCCCTCAACTTCACACCCTCAACTTCACATCCTCAACTTCACATCCTCAACTTCACATCTGCATGCTTGTTCCTGGTCCCCTCAACTTCACATCCTCAACTTAACATCTGCACACTTGTTCCTGGGCCCCTCAACTTCACATCCTCAACTTCACATCCTCAACTTGACTTCTGCACGCTTGTTCCTGGGCCCTTCAACTTCACATCCTCAACTTCACATCCTCAACTTCACATCCTCAACTTCACATCTGCATGCTTGTTCCTGGGCCCCTCAACTTCACCTCCTCAACTTCACATCCTTAACTTCACATCTGCATGCTTGTTTCCGGGCCCTTCAACTTCACATCCTCAACTTCACAACCTCAACTTCACATCCTCAACTTCACATCCTCAACTTCACAACCTCAACTTCACATCCTCAACTTTACATCCTCAACTTCACATCCTCAACTTCACATCTGCACACTTGTTCCCGGGCCCCTCAACTTCACATCCTCAACTTCACATCTGCACACTTGTTCCTGGGCCCCTCAACTTCACCTCCTCAACTTTACATCCTTAACTTCACATCTGCATGCTTGTTCCCGGGCCCTTCAACTTCACACCCTCAACTTCACATCCTCAACTTCACATCCTCAACTTCACATCTGCACGCTTGTTTCTGGGCCCCTCAACTTCACATCCTCAACTTCCCATCTTCTTGCTTGTTCCTGGGCACCTCAACTTCACATCTGCCTGCTTGCTCCTGGATGCCTCTGCTCACTAATGCTCTGATCACCTTTCTTCTGCCTTCTCATCCTCCTTGAAAACAGGTCCTTTAGCATATATTTCAGCAGAGGTCTCTAATAAACTCTTCTTTATCTGAAAAAAGTCTTTATTTTCTTCTCACTTTTGTGTAATAGTTTAGCAAGTAGAGCATTCAGGTCAATGTGGATAGTATTTCTCTATTGCTGGTCTCTTTCTTTGAAGAATCTCCTTTCAATCCAAAAGGTCTTTTCTCTGTGGTTACTTTTTTTTTTATTATTATTATTGGGGATTCATCGAGGGTACAATAAGCCAGGTTATTGTACTGACTGCAATTGTTAGGTAAAGTCCCTCTTGCAATCATGTCTTGCCCCCAGAAGGTGTGGCACACACCAAGGCCCAATGCCCCTCCCTCCTTTCCTCTTTCTGCTTTTCCTCCCCCCCATAACCTTAATTGTCATTAATTGTCCTCATATCAAAATTGAGTACATAGGCTTCATGCTTCTCCATTCTTGTGATCCTTTACTAAGAATAATGTCTTCCACTTCCATCCAGGTTAATACAAAGGATGTAAAGTCTCCATTTTTTTTTTAATAGCTGAATAGTATTCCATGGTATACATATACCACAGATTGTTAATCCATTCCTGGGTTGGTGGGCATTTAGGCTGTTTCCACACTTTGGCGATTGTAAATTGAGCTGCAATAAACAGTCTAGTACAAGTGTCCTTATGATAAAAGGATTTTTCCCCTTCTGGGTAGATGCCCAGTAATGGGATTGCAGGATCAAATGGGAGGTCTAGCTTGAGTGCTCTGAGGTTTCTCCATACTTCCTTCCAGAAAGGTTGTACTAGTTTGCAGTCCCACCAGCAGTGTAAAAGTGTTCCCTTCTCTC
>CAUYPK010033157.1:0-25631 GCA_963574355.1 Loris lydekkerianus
CATGCCACGGTGACTGAGAAAATGCCAGGAAGGCTATGTTGAATATTGGGATGAAAATGTGTCAAATGGTTTATGAAGCTAGTATATGATGCCCCATGATCATATCAATGTACACAGCTATGATTTAATAAAAAAAAAAAAAAATTCCAGGTACGTTTCAGAGAAATATAGCTTTGAATTTCAAGCGTATCTAATAGCGATTTTTGTTTTGTTTTACTTTTCTATTTGCCTCAGAGAAGTGAAATATAATTAAGAGTTCAATGTACGATCACTGAAAGAAAGTGATTTCCTTTTTAAATCCTAACTGTATTACTCATTTGCTAAGTTTTCTTAAAACTCTGTACTACTTCTTTATTTCTATCATAATAAAGATGATAAGTGACGAAAGCAAAAATATAAAAGATAAGTTTCTTTTCCTTTCAGATATTTAATTTAAAAATGTCATCTTTTGGAACAAATTTATAACAGCAAAATATTGTCAAGATTCAGAATTTAAACAATGTCATTTTGTTCTCATTTCATTTGTTAGAAATGCTTTCATAAATCTGGCAGCATGTGGTCTAACACCTTATCAGATCAAGATTGGGAAACAAGGTCGGTCACTAATCACGAAGGGGGTTGACAAGCTTCCAATTTATAGTTGAAATTCATCTATTGTAACTTCTGTCATCACGTACTATGTGTCAGACAAATTATGAGTATGAGGAATATAATTAATAACCAGGATAGATAACCAGGATAGAGCTCCTATCATGAAGCTCACAACCTAATGAAAGAGGCCAACACAGTTTTTAATAATAAAATCATGAACTATCTCAAATGCAGCGAAGAGAATAAACAGGTACTATGAGGAGAATAATACAGCGTGTTGAATTTAGACAGGTGGGCAGACACATCCACTCTGAGGAAGGGACATGCTGAAGCTCAGACCAGGAAAAGGAATCAAGTACACACAGGGAAACCTAGAACAAGGGAGCAGGAAGACTCGGAAGTAATAAAAAGACAGACGCACTTCAGGAACTGAGGGGAACCACCATGACCGGAGTTGAGTGAGCCATGAAGAGGCAGGAGATGACTCTGGTCACTGCAGAGTCTGTCTTGGGAAGAGTCCTGACTTTATTCTCAAGAAATGGAAAAAAATAAAAACTCTGAAGACCAGCAGGAGAGCAGCCAGGATAAGGGCAAAGCATTTAGGAAACAGAAATGAATTTAAAAAATTAAGCCTTCCTTAAATAATTCTGCTAGTAAGTCTTAAGATATCATTTTTGAAAGACACAGAAATCTCTGTTAAACAAAAGCAACTAAATTAGGTATAACATACAACAAATGTTATGTTTAGAATATAGACAGCTTGGGAGGTTTTGAGGCCCTTGAGGTTGATGGAATATTTATTTCCTTTAAAGGACACAGAAGTACATTTCCCCCCCAAAGCAAATAGATACAGGAAGATACAAAGGATAATATAATAAACACTCTGTTCTCACCGTTAACCGTTTTGAATTTTTCAGATTTACCTATTTGAGCAATAATGTTCATGCAACAAAAGTAAGCTAAGTACTCATCTCAAAAATTAAGTTCTCTTTTTCCTGGTAAATAAAACTATAGAGTTATTAAATTTACTAGACTTTATTAATCACAATTCAATGTAGCCAACGCTCATGAGGGCTGCAATTCTCAGGTCGTTTTACCGAGAACCTAAAAACATATGTATAAGAAGCTATTAGGCATTTGTATCTGATTTAAACAGCATATGTGGCATTTTCCAATACATGAGGCAAGAAATGTGCCCATGTCCTGGTGACCTCATCCAAAATTGCCCTGCAGAGGAACAGTGATAACATGGCTGAAGTTACCTCATCAGAAGTGGCCCATGGCTCAACTGTGAGGACATGGCTTTGGTGACGTTCTCTGAAATTGCCCAAGGCCCAGTGGGAAGAGCAGCAGGAGAGAGTGGACACCCCCGCTCTGATGGTCTTGGTGACTACATGTGTCACTGAGGTTTCCCTACCTGACCAAATTCTGAAGGATGATCTCAGATATGGACTGGAAAATCCATCCTGAGAGTTGTCACTCCAGCAAGGCAGAACCTGTTCTTTGATAGCTGAGCAAATGTCAGCTGGGAAGAAGTCAGACAGTAGTCCTCAGGACAAAGCTGGCATTGCTTTTGCTTATTGTAAGCCACTTTTTAGAGCCACGGGGCCTTCAAAACATTTTTCATGGCACATTCGTCTATAAAAAACAAACAAAAAATAAAACTCCCCAAATTGCTTCAAGTTGAGTATTTAGCTTAACCAAACCTATGCTCCTTCAGTTCATGGTAAGCCACCATCCTCCTGGCGTTCCTCAAACCATCCACTTTACCTAAAAATACCTCACATGCAGGAGTTCATAGAACTAAAAAGGACAGTTATTCTCTGTTTTCAAATATACAATAAGCCAAAGAAAATATTTTTCACATTGCTTGTTCTATGGACCAGAGTGTTCTTGGGGAAACTATTTTAGGACCCTGAAGTCTTTAATTCACGGGTTAAATGCCATTTTCAATTTATATCCCTGTGCATAACTGCAACAACTGCCAGGTGCAAAGAAACACTGTCTGCCCACTAGATATTCCATAGCCTACTCCCCACACTCTCCAGCGAGAGAAACTGAATAGAAGAAGCTCCTGATTGACAACACCCACTAACCGACACAAATACAACACCTTCATAATCCATTTACTATTTGAATAGTCCTTTCACCACCATTAATAAACTCTTAGAGACTCAGGTCTGAGACTGAATTATAATATAAGGACATTGTTTTGGTGTCTCTTTCATGGAATTAAATTAATATTCAGAGCATGATGTATCTGTGTAGATGTTTTCAGAAAATTAATTGCATTTTTCATAATAATGCCAACTATATCATAATCTCTGTGAAAGCTGAAAGGATGTTCACCTCCATGAAGTCCATCCTATTTGTCAAGGCTACCTATTATCTCCATGTTTGTTGAATTAATATGGAATCATATGACGTATAACAAACATTCTTACTAATAGTATACAAAGCATTACTGAATATTACTGTCTTCCTATTGGTAGCTTAACTTTATGGTAGTATTTTACTTCATTGAAAATAATTTATACTGATTTCTACCTGCCTCTCTATTTCCTTTTTGGTTATTGTTCTATCAGTATGAAATCAGAGACTAAAAACGGATTCATTTTTGTAACATGCTTCCTGTTATAAAAACTGCAGTTCCCAGTTTGAGAAGTAAAATATAGATTTGGTGAGAAGTTCTCGTGTAACGGGTACAAGTAGGGGTATATGGCACATCTCATGGGTGAAGGGCTCAATTACAACAAATGCAAACAATGTAACTTAATGGTTTACACACACACACACACACACACACACACACACACACACTCTTCCGCTTTAATGGACTTCCAAGACCTGTGGGGCCTCCTTGGGTGGTAGTGACAACATGGCAGGTCTTCCCCCCACCCCAGCCCCTTCTTAGAGAGATGGTGATCACTCCTTTGAAAACCAAACCAAAAGTCACCACAGCCTCCCAGCCACTGATAATAATGTTAAAAAGGCCATTTTTCCATCACTTCTTCTTTCTGCCAAGAAAGAAGTATACACCAGGAAGGCCTCCAACAATTAAAAAATAAATAAATAAAAATAAAAAATATATATATACATACATATATATAATGTGTTAGAGGATTCACATATACAGTATTTTTGTATATATGTAAGTCCTGAAACTGCCAAGCAATATCAACTATGGTCTCTGCACAGGACTGGGCAGGTCTGTCTTCTAGGGTCTGGTTATTTTTCTTTTAACCCCAAATCTCTGCCTTATTCAAGAAACCACATAGTGATAACTTTCTTTAGAAGAGCATCACCAATATTGTAAGCTGTCAGATAAATCAAGATGACGCAAATCTTACATTCCTTTTTCCTCAATGTAACTTCCTTTAAACAGAATGCTTCTGATATAGTCTGACTGTGTATATAAGTGCCAGAAGAAAGCAATAGATAAAGACAGAACAAGAAATATGAAAAATAATAACCTTTTTTAATATTGATAGTAATCTATTTAAGCCCTGATGATTTGAAGTTTCTCTTTGTAAATAAATACACATGCATGCCTGCACATTCTGAGGATCACCTAAGCCCAAGAGATAGATGTCATGGCAGGGTGACAAAGTGAGACTCTGTCTCAAAAATAAACAAGCAAACAAACAAATAAATAAAAAAAGAAAATAAAATATATTGAATGTGTTTTATATACCAGATCCTACATCAGGTGCTGGTAAGGCAATGAAGATCAAAAGTAGACATGAACCCCGGTCTTCTGGAGCTTGCAGCCCAAGGGGCAGAAAGATCTTAATAAATTAATCACACAGCAAAATGCAAACTAATCACTGCGATCATCGTTACAACAGAGACATACATGGTGTAGAGTGGAGGCATAGGGTCTTGTTGAGAAGACCAGAAGGACCTGTTTCATTTAGGGGCAAGAGTTCTCTGCCATAGGAATGAAGTGAGATTTGAAATCTAAGTAGGAGTTAGCTAGGCACAGACAGGGAGGATGTGCTCAAGGGTGGCTTAAAACACAGGGAGCTAAATGCACATGTGTGCACCCGTCAAACAGAGGGAAGCCAGCTGATGCATGGAAATGCTGCTTGCTCTTCAGGCACGTAATTACGAGTCCTGTTCTACAAACTTCCAGACACCCTGTACAAATCAAACCACCATGGCCTATAAAGACAAACTAAAGAAAGTGTCCTTGCATTGTTTTTTCCTTCTTTTCTTACTTACTCTCCTTACTCCTTCATTCCTACTTCTGGGTTTCACGTTCCAAACAAACAAATGAGCTACAAAATCTTTGCTTCATAACATTCTTTTGGGGAAACTAAACTAAGCAGGGCACAGAATAAAATAGTTACAAAAATGCATATATGTCCGTCAGGCCGTTATCTCTACCCATTCAATGGGAAGCGACTGAAGTATTTTAAAAAGAAGGGGGCACTATTTGAGGAGGGCAAGAGGGGGTGAGGCTCAGGAGATACTGCAATGGTCCATGGGAGTGAGGGTGATAGACTAGACCAGGGAGAAATCCTACAGACAGACGACGCCGATGGATTCCAGGACCATTTAGGCAAAAAGTTAACCAGGCTTAGCGATAAAAAATGGTGTTAAGGATGATTCTTATTTTGTTGGCTTCTATTACTTAATGCATGTGGTATGATACACTGAACTCGGGAGCACTGAAGAAGTTTAGGGGTAGAATAGGTAAATATTAGGAATGCCTTAAATTTAAATTTTGGTTTCTATTGAATCTGAGGTGTCTTTAAAATATCTTAGATGAACTATAAAGTAGGAAGTTAAATATACGATTCTGGACTGAGGGAGAAATTTAAGCAGTTCTGATTCAACTTTATTTTAGTCCATTTGGCTTCAAAATAATGATGACACAAAGTAAGAGGCCATATATATTTTTTAAAGATGGGGAGAGGGTGGTACCAGGTCTTGAGAAATTCCTACTAAGTCTCAAGGAAGATGAACTAGCAAAGAAGACTAAACAACGTAGGACAGAGGGGTGAGAGAAAAAGCAAGGGGGTGTTTTATCATGGAAGGCAGAAGAAGAGGGTCTTTCAGACAGAAGGCAAAGGTCCACAGAGGCAGGTAAGATTACTGGTGTACAGATTGTCTTATTGGCTACAATCCTTTACCTCCCTAAGCATCCACATTCTTTGCTATGTGACTGTAGATTCATCACTAAAATGCTGTGAGCATTTCCACTTACTGATTTGTACTTCTGCTCTCCCCATGAGAAGGACATGGCTGGTCTGGTCAGTGAGTCCCAGGCGGAAGAGAGACAAGGGACCAGACTCACAGTCACAGAGCCAAACAGGTGCTTTATTTAACTTCAGGATTGTTTGAGCTTCAAGTTTTACCATTGATAATTACGCAGCATTATCTTGACAATAGAAAACTAACAAACTGACTAAAAACTTGTCTGCTAGATTGAGGATGTAGGTCACTAGTAGGTGTAGATAGCTTTTGCTATGGAAGGGAGGAAAGAATCAGAATCTTCTTCCAAGAGTGGGAGAAGCACATGGGTTTAGGGAAATTATGTGTGTGCATGTGCTGGGTGTCTCAAATGGGATTTTAAAAAGTCAGTGGGAGGGCTGGATCCATTGCTCACACCTAGAATCCTAGCATTTTTGGAGGATGATGGGGGAGGATTGTTTGAGGCCAGGACTTCAAAATCAGCCTTGGCAGCATTGCAAGACCTACAAAAAGTAAAACACTACAAAATTGTATAAATGCAATTTGGACTCCTGTGTGGCTAAAAAAAAGGGGGGGAGTAGGAACTGAATATAAAGATAAAAAGATGGGCGGAGCCTATGGCTCAAAGGAGTAGGGCTCTGGCCCCATATGCCGAAGGTGGCGGGTTCAAACCCAGCCCCGGCCAAAACTATTAAAAAAAAAAAAAAAAAAGATAAGAACATATAATAGATGAAGTTTGAAATATTAGGTAAAGTGCTATGTGAATTTAATTAATGATAACATAGGTCAAGGATGAGGCTGGAGGCCTAAAAGAGGAGCTCTGGGTCAGGAGGGCACCACACCCACCTCAAGCAACAGTGTTGTGCATATTTCCACAAATATCAAACAGGTAAAGTTTAGTTAAAGTTTTGTTGAATATATTCTTAAGTGATATAATATCTTACTTTTCTTTACCAAAAATCCTGATGAGGGGAAAAAATAAAACGAAACTTCAACCATACTTTGTATATGGGGGCTAGGGTAGAATGCTAAAATTTAAAAAAAAAAATAAAATAAAATAAAGTATATATATATGTTAAAATGAAGAGAAATAAGTAAAAGTAGATGTATCTATCATCAAGCAGATTAGTTATTTGCTATTTAGTTTTTATAATACTTTTTTTAAAAAAAGTATTGCCATTTTAATGTTAACTGTATTTTGTTAGATGCTAGTTATTTCTATTATAAAATAATTGGTTAGAACACTCCAGCTTCTGATGATAGCAATTAAAATGTTTTACTCTATTATTGCAGTAAAAGTAAATTATTAAAGATTAATGTTTTTATGAAACATGACAATTTTCCGATGAACACCAAACACAGCTTGTGTTAACTAACACTGAAAAAGTTAATGCTATCAATGATTTTATACTGATTCTAAATCAAATGGTTTTTAAATATCTCAAATAGGCTTACATAATACCTGTATAATATTATAAAATATACAAAGTAACTTTTTAAATTCTAAATCTAGACTCTTGAAGAATATCCAATTAAGAGGTGAACAAGAAGGATGACTTTCAACACTAGCAGAACACTCAAATATAAACTTTTTTTTTTCCTTATTTTAAAAATTATTATAAAAAGCACAACATAAAATTTACCATCTTAACCATTTCTAAGTGTGTAGTTCAGTAGTGTTTAGTATACTTAACAATTGCTTGAATAGACCTCAAACTATTTTACTTTTGCAAATCTGAAACGACTACATATGCCCAGGTGAGAACTCTTCTTTCTGCCCTACCCCACCTCCTGGTAACTGTCATCCTACTTCCTGTTTCCATGAATTTGACCACTCTGATACCTCTTGTAAGTGGAATCTTACAGTGTTTGTCTTTTTATGACTGACTTGTCTCACTTCACACGATGTCTTCAAAGTTCATCTGCATTGTAGCTTATTACCAGGATTTCCTTCCCTTGTAAAGCTGAGTAATATTCCACACTCCATTATGTGTATAGAACATATTTTATTTATCCATGTATTGGATAAATTGATGGATGTCTGGTTTGCTTCCACCTCCTGGCTACTTTGAATAATGCTGCTGCTATAAACATGGATTTGCATGTAAAGGATTTCTTATTTTTCAAATTCTATTAGGTGTCAATCATTAAATTCACCCCAATATACCACTTTCTCTATTGGAAAATTGATGTTTACAACTCATCAAAAATACAGGCATACCTATACAAGATTAAAGAAAATATTCTGATATTGCTGAATGAAATCATTATTAGAGACAAGAACAAAGAAACCATTTAGAATTAATCTTTTTACTGACATTTTCTGAATTATGTATTTCGTTACAGATTCTCGTTTTTAATTTTGACTGAAACTCTCCAATAGTACTCAATTGTTTACACGTTGTATTTGGGGGGCATTCTTTGAAGTTCAAAGGAGCACCAGTAGTGGCTAAATCTCTGAGGTTTCCTATGGTGAAGAGGCCATCTTGTCTCTGCCTTCCGGGGCTATGCACCTGAACAGATTCTCTCCTTCCTTCCCCTCTCCACCCTCCATCGTTTCCTTCCTTCCTCTTTCTTTTTTCTTTCTCTCTTCTTTTTCTTCTTTCTGGCTTTCTTTCTTTTCTCTTTCTTCTTAGTATTAGAAAATATAAACTCTATAATTCATCTCAAACCATCCCCCTTGCACTAAGAAAATACGAGTACATTACCCAGGCAGCAGCTGTTCAAGTTCTGATGGCAAATACAGGGATGGGAGGTCAGGCACGTTTTACTGACACACACTTGATATACAAGCCACAGACATGGCAGCATCCTTAACTTTCCAGTGGCATGGGCATGTAGGGCAGTTTCTCCCCCAGGTAAAATGAAGAAGCCCTGAGACCACACTGACCTGTTTCAGTGGTGCTTGTGTCACTATGTTAATTGTTGTTCACGTGAGATAAAACACGAAGAGGAAAAGACACATGGACGCCATCACAAGAGAATTGGTTAGCGAAAACAGCTGAGCTGTGCAGAGAATGGCTTCCTACACGTTAATGACGTGGGGGGCTGAAATCAACATCAAGATCTATACTGTTCCGTTATTAATGTCCACGGACCTCATTTCTGTGGCCATATCTAGTTTTTCTCAGTTACTGTGCAGTCCTGGCCGCTAGCAGGTGGAGATGCTGACTGTTCCTGATGGCGACTCCTGCCTGCTACCTATGAACTAGGACCTGCAGGATGCAGCAAGCCAAGGGCCGTTCTCTCACCCTAGAATTTTTATCACTAATTCAACTCCAAATATCATTGGCTAGTTTGGAAACTACATGAATAATTGATACTATTTTGACAGAGAAGTAGACAAACTTCTGAGATAATATAAAGGCTTCCTAGAATCCATCTTTATACTAAGCAACAAAATATTTAAGTCAGTTTATTTTATGTAAACCTCTGCTATGCCTTACTTAAGGTTTTTTAATAGTCAAATGTGTGCATTAAAGGAGATCTCCTTATACACAGACATATTAAGATGCATAATTTTTGCTTCTCGATAGTTTATAACAAAGACTTGTAGAACATCTACTAAACGTGAAGCACTGTACTGGGCTCTGGATACGGTAGCTAATTTCTAGTTCCTGTCCTTATGAAGTTGATTGCTCAATGGGGAAGACAACCATTAGTTCCTCAGTGAGTTATATACTTAAAATTGTGACAGATGGTAAAAACAACAAAAAGCAGCAGTGAAATATGCTGTGAATGTGTTTCTACCTCAGAGCCTGGCCCAGTCTGAATGGGGCACACGTTCGGGAAAGATCTCCTGGAGCACGTGGTTCATTGTGATGCTAAAGACAGGGAGGAACGAACTAGGTGAGATGGGCAGAAAAGCGCCCTCAAGATAGGGGAGGAGAAAGCCTGGTCAAGGCCCACCCTGAGGATCTCCCATATGCAGTATACTTGGCATAAAATTTCACTTCTGAGATTATAATGGTTCCCTTAGAAAGTCATCTGCTTTTTTCCCCAGAAAAACGTGTGAGAATTGCTTCCTTTCTGCCAAAGGTAATTCCCTGGAGACTCGGAAACTCAGCAAATCCAGATCCAGGAGGCCCAGGTCCGTCTGACTTGTGAGAGACACGGGGATATGTCATGGTGGAAATGCGGAGACATCCTGCTACCAGCATCCCTTCCACGTGGAGTTCACTTTCTCTTCCATCTGAGCCTCAAAAACTCTTTCTCTTTCTCATGTTCCTCAAAGTCTATCCCACTGTACCAGCAGAGGAACAGGGGAAAACCAAGGTTGAAATCCCTTTTTGTGACTGTCTGAGGACCTCTGCCGGACCTTCCCCATCCTTCCCTTATTCTATTGAGTCTCTCCCTTGGTCTTCCTCATTCCTCTCACTCAGCAAGAGTCTCAGGGCAAAAAGAATGACAGAAAACAGAGTTATTTCTTGTAAAGGCTTCTCGTGAATCAAATGCCTGTCTTTACCAAGCAATCCTACCTAGGTGAGCTTGGATCTGTTCCTGACTTTGAAATTCTGAGTGGTGAGGGTTGCAGAAGCCTTTAAACCTAATCTAGCTTCAGGTCTCCATGCACCATTAACCCAGCTCTCAGTCTGTACCACCCACTCATCCTAACATCCCACCCCCACCACACCCTCACCACTCAAACCACCCTCCTCTTCATTCTTTTCAGCCTGAATCTTGATGTCTAAACCCCAACTACACAGCTCCCCTGCCACTGAACACTTCTACCGGCAACCTCCAACCCAAACAATGATGGTCACTGCTGCTGCTTGCATCTGGTCCGCAATTTCACTTCACTTCTTTTTAGGTTGGAGGAATGAAAAAAGGAAAGTCCTCACTCAAACCGACAGACCTGCTGCAGAATTAGCTCTCGGCCTCCCGAACTGCACCAGGGAATGCACACGGCCCTCACATGCTCTGCTGCTCTTGGCTCTTCTGGACAGGGCCAGGAGCACCAGACATTGGATGGGTTAAGTTGGCTTCTGTGGGCTTTTCTGGGCACACACCCAACATTTGTAGTTTGTATTTTTCTTTTGAAAAGTACCTTCTAAATTCCAAATAACCAACTCAACAACTGAGGTTTTGGAACAAAATTTTGTAAGGTAAGGGACTAACTGCAATTAGAATGAAACAGTGTAGTCTGGTGGAAATTCAACTGAATTAACCAAAAAGTGGAAAGACAAAGGCTATAGTCTACAAAGCCAAGTAATTCCTATGAAAAGATACTATTAGATAAACATACCATTTATACATAAATTAGACTCTTTATGAAACCTACATTAACCCTTTCAGGACACAAAAGTTGCAGTACATTGATGCTTTAGTGGTTTGAAAAGGCCTCAAACCAGTTACAGAACTGGGAAAATGTGATCCATTATTTTACATAAGGCCAAAAGAGATACAGTCATTTATCAAATAACTAAGCATACATGTAGCTGAATGGGAACTGCTAGGGTGATATAGTTTCTATTTTATCTTTACATGTTACAGACTGTACACACTCACAACCTCTTTTCTACTTTGGACGTCATGGTCACAAAGTATAAGTAAGTTCTTCAGCCTTAGATTTTATAAGACTCACATACTGTGTTCCTTTTAGGCCAAACTATTTGGCAAGAAAATAAACACTTTAAGAAGGTGCTAGAAATTTATTTTAATAACAAGTGCTATTAAATCTCAATTTCATTTAAATTCTTATATGTCTTCTCCTTTACAGAAAAAAGTATTTTTCTGCAAACACAAGTGATCACGAGAGAAGACATCTGCAGGAGTTCTTGGGCTCCTCTTTCAAGACCAACTCCTGGTGGTGAAAAGCTAAAACCAGCCGGGGAGCCTGAATGGTCATTTCAGTCGACTGAGTTCATGGAGAAGGGGATAGAGTCCCTGTTTCTGTCTCCAAGGGAGTCGCTTTGCCTTGCCATATTCCATGAAAATAAATATCATCTTCCTAATAGGAAAGGAGTAGTCATGATGCTGTAATTTGAGAGCTGGAGGGAACTTCAGAGGTCAACGTATCTCCATGTGGTCCTTCAGAGCCCTAGAAATTAATATATCAATACAACTGTCCGAGAGACAAGGAGAGGCGGCTTTCATGTTCCTTACTTTTTCAGGAAGTTTTCTGGTATTAAAATTTCATCAGAAAAAAAAAATAGGTCTTAGGATCCTTTTTGCAAACATCTGATTTCAACAACCTGACTCAGGGGCTTCAATGACATAAGATGTCAGAAGACTGCTGTCTTCTTCAACATAATATAGCAGTACCACGGCTATGGCAAGGCAGACCCAGGGCTGGAGGGAAACAGTCTGCTACATGAAATGACAGATGTTTACTGGGCACTGGCAACAAGCTGGCAACTCCTCTAATGCTGTACATTCACTCATTAAAGCCTCACAACGGCATTATGAATAGGTACGATTATTAGCCACCTGTTTATGGATGAGAAAACTGGGGTACTATTTGATAGACAGCCTAGTAAAAAGTGGAGCCAGAATTTGATAGCTGAAAGCCTGTCTCCAGAGCCGTACCCTTAACCACTATGATGTACCTACCCCCCTTCCCCAGCCCCCTGCCAAACACGTTGGAATTCCTAGGGAAATGTTCTGAGGCAGGCTCTTGGTGCTGTGACCTGCCTCTGCAGAACAACCACTAGCCGTAATACTCACATGATTAAAATGTGAAGCGCCTGCTTAGATGATCCCACGTCCACCATCCTCACACGGGCCCGTACACACACAGGTGTTAAGCAAGAGCGACTTGCTGGTTTTCATTCAGAATCTATTCAAAGGGTAAAACGTTTTTTTTAAAAATATTGCTATTTTTGGTTTGACACATTTTGGAGGATAAGGCTAAAAATCATTAGAGCTGAAAAGTCCAAGTCAAGTGCTTCACTTTCTTTAGTGTCAGGATGCTCAGGAAGTCCTTGATCCAGTTCAATGATCCAACAGACATGTAACGCAGGATAGCTAATGCGGCCTCCTTATTGCTGGAGGAACCATTACACCCCAAACATATCCTACAGCTGAAGGAGGTAAGTGCATTATATTGATTATTTATTGCTGAGAAAAAAAAATCATCTCAAAATTTGGTGGCTTACAGAACCAAATGCTCATTACTTCTTATGATTTTTGTGAGTTGAGTGAGGGCTTCTTTCAGTTTTAGCTGGAACCTCTCTCATCCTCTAACCCAGCCTTCTTCAGACTGTGGGGAAAAGGGTCTTAGACACAGCAAAGAGCAAGTCCAATACAAAAGCACTTTCTGAGCCTTTGGTTAAGTCATATTTGATATCGTTTCATTGGCAAAAATAAGTTACATGGTCACATCCAAATCTGATATGGAGGGGTTTATTCAGTTTATGAGAATAAAGATAGGAATTTTGATGGTCATTTTGTAACAATCTACTACACACTAAGTTTTTTAAGTTAAATTCACTTAATAGAGAAGTACTCACAAATGCTCGAAAAATGCTAAGAGTCAATGTATTCTCACCACAAAAATGATAACTATGTGAGGTAATACATACGTTAACGGTTTACACTCAGTCACCCACATGTATATTACACACTTCAAAACAATACATTGTACATTGTAAATACATACAATTTTATCTGTCAATTAAAAATAATTTTAAAAAATGAAATAAATGAGGTTTCACCTGAAAATATGGCTTCTACGACTCTACTAACATAATTTTTATTCAAAAAAATCAGAAATTCACCGTATGCCTACGTAGCTTCTTGCATACTCGTGCTTCACTTTATCTTCCATATGTCTGTATTAGTTTATTACAGCTGCTGCAACAATTTTGTACAAACTCAGTCCCTTAAAAAAATATGTTTCTTCTCTTATAGTTATAAAGATCAGAAGCCCAAAATCTGTTTCACTGGTCTAAAATTAAGGTGTTGAGGCGGCCCTCATGTCTCAGTGGCTAGGGTGTCGGCCACATATGCCAAGACTGGCGGATTTGAGCCCGGCCTGGGCCTGCTAAATAAAAATGACAACTGCAACCAAAAAACAGCCGGGTGGTGTGGTAGGTGCCTGAGGCAAGAGAATCTCTTAAGCCCAAGAGTTTGAGATTGCTGGGAGCTGTAATGTCACAGCACTCTTCCGAGGGCAACATAGTGAGACTCTGTCTCAAAAATAAAAAAAATAATAAAATAAAATAAAAGTGTTGACAGGTGGTTCCTTCTGGAGATTCTGAAGAGAGAAGGTTTCTTTGCATTTTTGAGCTTTTAGTGACTTGTGACCGCCTTCTTCCATCTTCAAAGGGAGTCACTCCAGTCTCTGTTCCAATCCAACTCTGACAACTGCTATGTCCTTTTTGTGAGGACTATCGGGATGGCATCCAGGCACACCCAGATAATCCAGGAGAATTCCTCCATCTCAATGTCCTGTTGCCAGATTAGCTAACATTCACAGGTTCTGGGAATTAGGATACAGACTATATGGGGGAGCATATCCATCCTTCTATAGTACGTTATTATAATTTCCTATTGCTGCTGTATCCAATTTACACAAATTTAGTAGCTTAAACAACACAAATTTATTATCTCAATGTTCTGTCTGTCCAACACAGGTCTCACTGGACTAAAAGCGACATCTTGGCTGGGACATTAGGGAAGAATAGATTCCTTCGTGTTTCTTAGTTTCTAGAATGTACCCGTAATCCTTGACTTACGGCCTCCTTCCTTCCTTTTCAAAGCCAGCAACATTGCGTCTCTCTGTCTCTTTCTTGCCTGGTCACATCTCCTTCTGATTATAGCACAGAATGGTTTTCTGCTTTTAAGGATTTCCAAGCCTACCAAAGAATCCAAGATGATCTCCCCATCTTGAGGTCCTTAAATGTGATCACATCTGTATAATCCCTTTGGCCATGTAAAGTAATATTCACAAGTTCCATGAATTGGGATACGGACATCTTTGAAAGATAATTATTCTTACTGCTACAATGGAAGGATGTATCTAAACAAAATTTCTAAGAACTAAGTCATATTGAGCTGCATTGGAGAAATTAGCTGTGTTAGAAAGAAAAGTTTGAGTTTTATGATGGCTTCTCTTTATAGAAGTCATGCTTTTTAAATAAAGTTTATATTACTTTAGAATTTTTAAATATTTTCAAACTCCTTTTCTTTTTGCTATTTTGCCTAGACTGATGTCCAGAGCTAGAAACTTTAACACAGAAAAGAAATATATCTAGTCTGTGCTTCAGATTTCAACCATGACTTTAACTCTTAAAAAAAAAAAAAAAAAGAGTAAAATGTTAATAGTACAACTGAGTTGAATAGAACACAGTTTGAGGAGATGAATTAATGAAAGTTTATGTTAGGTACTATTCTCTTTCTCTTATGTGTGTGCACACATGAGCATGTGTGAAAAACTGTTAACAATGGCAACTGCAACCAAATTATCCCAGTACTTTCAGAGGTCAAGGCAAGAAGACCACTTCAGTCAGCAGTTTGAGACCAGCCTGGACAACATAGCAAGACCCAGTATAATGCAAAATTAAAAAAAAAAAAAAATAGCATGGCATGGTGGTGCATGTCTATAGTCCCCACTACTTGGAAGGCTGAGGTAGAATGATCCCTTGAGCTCAGGAGTTCAAGATAATAATGGGCTGTGGTAGAGATCACTGCACACCAGCCTGGTGGCAGAGGGAGATCCTATCTCACTAATAAAACAAAACAAAACAAAACTCCTGTTAATAATCAAAGCTACATCTGACCCTGTTTGGATTTCCAGCTTTTCCTTAGGTGTCTATTTCCCTGACTCACCACAAATACAAGTAGGGAGACATGGCTCTATGTGCCCCTATGTACTTCTATGTTTAAGATTATTAACACTTTTCTCAGTACTCAGCTCAGTTTCTCAGATTAGAAAATCATTTTCAGGAACTGTCTCCTACTTTCTCAAGCTATTGAAGTGCTTTCTCCTGATGCTCACACTCTGTTTATAAGTAACTGAAAATTACCCAGCAACAACCTGAGCTCAAAATTGGCTCTGAGAAAAAGTCTTCCAAAAACTGTTCTCATAAAAGGAACCCAAATCCTTCATTCAAATCTTTGTGCACAAAATTTAAGCAAAGTTATAGAGTAGAAACTTAATAGTGCATTAATGATACATCTATCTGCGTTTCCAAGTATCTTGTTATATTCTTGAAATGCCATTTTTCTCTCTTCATGGTAGCAAAAAATTTCCGTACATTGAACTTGGATGAAAGTATTAAAAGATGAATCAGTGTGCAGTACCACATTAGCAATAACCCTCGAAAGAGCTTGCTGCTATTTTGTTGCTTTTGTTGTTCTTAAAAAATGATTCCAAACAAGTGCTTTATTTTTCCCGGTTTTTGTTTTAATTCAATGGACCCATTTTAAAAAACTGGATGTGAATTTACAACCTCTTATAACCAGACTCATATATTGCATTCTTGAAAAGAAAATATTGCTTTGCCAAATAACTCCCTCATAAGCATCATAAAACCTGCTTAACTAAAAGAGAATTAAAAATAGATGTGAGAAATCCAAGTTTTCATAATTTATTTTAGGTAATTTTTATTACTCATACATTCTATCTTTAGGAGAATTACCTTTTTAATTCTTATGTAATCTTAAGATTATGTATCATAGAATAAAATCAGAAAATATACCTGATGATATATGCAAAACAAAGGCAATATATTTAAAATTTCAGAATTGTGTATAGTAGAATGAAATCTGCAAATTTATCTAATCATGAATCACCATTCAGGATTTCTATGGCAATACTAACCCCCACAACAAAGATATTAGAGGATGACCAATAAATAACACCCTCAATATTATCTCCTCTGAGTTCTTAACACAATGAAAAATATCATTGATTATAAAATAAAAGTTATTTTTAAAAATATGTAGATGGGTGGACACATTACATAGTTTAAAACAGAGTGCCTAAATCAAATTGTACCCATGTACAATAGTTTCACACACACACAGTGAGTGTGAATACTGATGTAGACAATTCTAAACGGCTTATCATTTAGAAATTAATATAGGTTAGATTTCACTTTGTTAATGATGATGTGATATATATGATCATAAATGAACACAGTCCATTTTGTGGTGAAGCTTTTAAAGGAAGAGTCGGATTAATTATTTCTGATGATTTTCTTGTTGAAATCCAATATATTATTAAGATGCCTAGACTCTCCTGATAATAGACCAAGGTGAGCCTTCTGTCAGAGCACACAAAAGAGCTGAAGTGAAACTCATGATAGCACGCACAACCCACTCTGCTAATCCACAACAAAGCGGCAGGGCCCACCAAGGGCCAAGATGGCAGAAATTCTCAAAAGAGTGCCGCACTTCAGTAACGAGATTTTCTATGAGCTCATTAATTTTTACCAAAGGGAGAGAGCTGGGTTTTTTTTTTTTTTCTTTCATTTAGCTACAAATGCCTCCTTAAAATTATTCCTATATTGAGACAGCATTAGAAAAATAAACTATGCATATAAAAGAAGCTCCAAATGAAAGACAAGCAGCTTCTAAGATAAGCCTGCTTTCAGGGTGAGCATCTGCACCCAGAAGACCATTTACACAAATTAACATATTTTATCTACTGTAAAAAAACATGAAATAATTCACATATGCAAGATAGTTTAATTTAAATTGCTATCAGGGAATGCTTGAGCACTATTAGCACACCCCACGAAAACATAAAAGTTCTGATAACCCAGGCTAAGCTTTGCCACTTAAAAAGAAAACTAGTAGGAAGGATGTTTTCCCATTGCAAGCAGTGTTTTCACTGAATTATTTAGCAGGGTGATAAAGAAATAAGTGTTGGATGCAGACAAAACCGGTTTTGAGTTTTGCGTCTTACATGAGCGGTGCAGTATTGGGTAAACTACTCAGCCTTTGTGAACCTCAGGGTCTCAGTCTGTAAAGTGGTTCATCAGACCAACCTCGGGTGGTTTTGAGATGTTAAAGAAACTATGCTCAGAATAGTTAACAAGGAGACTTTACCTCTTTCTTGTTTACATGGATGGAACTGGAACATATTCTTCTGAGTAAAGTATCTCAAGAATGGGAGAAAAAGTATCCAATGTACTCAGCCCTACTATGAAACTAATGTAGGGCTTTCACATGAAAGCTATGACCCAGTTACAACCTAAGAATAAAGGGGAAGAGGGAAAGGGAGGGGAGGGAGGGGGGAGGTGAGTGTAGGGAGGGGGATTGGTGGGATCACACCTGCGGTGCATCTTACAAGGGTACATGTGAAACTTGGTAGATGTGGATGTAGATGTCTTGGCACAGTAACTGGGAGAATGCCAGGAAGGCTGTGTTGACCAGTGTGATGAAAATGTGTCAAACGGTCTATGAAGCTAGTGTATGATCCCCCATGATCATATCAATGTACACAGCTATGGTTTAATAAAATAAATAAATAAATAAATAAAATTGGAAAAAAAAAAAAAAAAGAATACTTAACAGTGCATGGCCCATCCAGCACCTTCCATAACTGCTGAAGGTTTTTTGTTTTTTGTTTTGTGATTATTATTGTGCTCAAAATGCTTTAAAAGTGCATGACCCATTCAAAGCCTTCAATACTGTTAAAGGTTTTTCATTTCTGTGACTATTTATTAGAACAACTTTAAAGAGTGAAGATAATGAAAAGCTTACTCATCATCACTCTAGGCTGAGAGAAGCTCTGTCACCAACTGGTAAACAGCCTTCTGGTTTTTTTCTCCGTATGAATACAGAAGCTTGCACACATGCTTTCCAAATTTTTACCTTATATATTTGGAATTCTACTTTGCATACCATTATCTCACATGTTTCCCCCAGACTTGTCCTCCATTAATATATCATGAATACATTTACATATATATAAGATCATTTTACATATTATTTTACAACACCATTTTAACTGCTGATGGTATTTCGTTGTGTAGATGTGTTACGGTACTGGGGATGCTTCCAATATTTAGTCAGCGTAAACAACAGTGCAATGTATGTAGCTGTCAAAAAATATTTGTATGTATCCTTAATTATCTTTTAACCTAAACATCATTATGACAAACATCCCACAAACAAAAGCATGTGTACATTTGACTTCCTTCAATCTGAAAATATGCACTTCTATACATCCACTGCTTCCAAGCTTTTTTAAATTTAATTTTTTCAGTAGATAATACATTTTTTTCTTATAAATTGTTTTTATATAAACAAAGAGTAGACTGTAAATAACCTTGTTCCCCTCCTTGTGTTTTATTTATCCACTTCTACCTCATCCACCCTTCAGGCAACATTTTTTACTAATGCATATAGTCTTTTAGACTTCATGAATACTGTATATACTTGCGTATAAGCCGAGTTTTTCCGGCACAAAATTTGTGCCGAGTTCGGGTTTTTCAGCACAAATTTTGTGCCGAAAAAATTTGGCTTATACTCGAGTATATACGGTACATAAATATAAACATATCCTATTATTTTACTCCTCTTTTTCCAAAAAGGGTAGCATAAAATGTACACCATGCTATGTTTAGCTTTTCTACCTAACATATAGTTAGTTCTAAATCAGCACTTAAAGATCTCTCTCATTCTTTTATTTATAGCTGCATAGTATTCCCTTGTATGTTTTTATCATAATTTCTCATATCTGTAGCCCTAGAAGTAAAAGTATGAGGTTAAAGGTAAGAAGATTTTTGAGACTATTGATTCATATTGCTGAATCATTTTCTCCAAAATGCCACACCAATTTAGAGTCCCAACAGCCATCGATGCATCAAGGGTGCCTATGTCACTAGATGCCCCTACGTCATCATTCCTCTATAGAACTGAAGATTGTGATTTTAAGGTTTTACAAATTTTATGGGTGAGAAATTGGTATCTCCTATTGAGTCCATTTTGTATTTTAATAATAAGTGATGTGGATCATTTAATATTATTACGAGTTATTTATACTTGTCATTTAGCAAATTTTCTGTTTCTCTTTGTTCCTCACAATTCTGTTAAAGTATTAGTATCCTTCTCTTTGGTTTCCGATAGCATGCTTTATATTAAGGTAATGTGTGGATTTTTTTAGTTCATTATTTCCCTTTTATGATCAGAAAGAGTGTTTTAGTGTGCTTTTTTAGTGTAAAGTTTTTGAAATTATTCTGTCTTTATTCTATTTACCATTTTAAAAGGTTTTCCTAAACATCTTTCAGAAAACGGACTTAAAATACTCTCCTAAAATTCAACAAAATAACTACATTTATCCTCACATTTCAATCTCAGTTCAAGAGATTTAAAAAAAAGAATTCTTGACAGGGACAGGAATAAACAAAGTTAGGTTGAGAAATTCAAAGTCATTGCAAACAGTGGAAAAAATGTTTTGTTAACATCAAGCATAGGTCAGCAGATTTTAGTTTTTCAAAGAACCTTCCCCCCAACCAGCTATAGAAAGTTATAAAAACAAAACAGTGATACAAACTCTGCTGCATAAATTTCTTAATATGTTCTAATACAAAATCAAGCCCAAGACCTTATCTGCTTGTCCCCCCTTTTTATTACAGAGATAATACAATGCACTGGCTAAGAGCTTTGAGTTCAGAAACGGACCAAATGGAATCAAATCTCTTCCTAATCATTTATGTGATGCTATGTAAGTTACAAACTTTCTGTACCTCCATTTTCTCATATTTTTAAAAAAGAGGAAGAATGTTTATTTCTTCATATTGTCATAATGATTAAATGAGCAAATTCATGCAAAACACTTGGAAAAGTACCTTGCACACAGTCTTACTATTATCTATAATTATCACTAACTTTAACTATATCACTATTACTATAGAGGTACTTCATGTAGAAAATATAAAGTATGGTTTGTTTGTTTACTCTCTGATGCCTTTGAGTAACACTTCGTTTATTTTAATTTCTGAATTTTTAAACTTTGTAACCACTTTAAAGTACACAATTCAGTGGCATTTGGTATATTTACAATGTTGTACAACCACCACCACTATCTAATTCTACAACATTTTCATCACCCCAGAAGAAAATCTCATACCCACTAAGAACTCACTCCCCGTTCCCGTCTACCTCAGGCTCTGGCAACCACTAATTTGTCTTATATCTGTATGGATTTTCCTGTTCTGAATTAAATTTTTTTGTTGTTTGTTTTTCTGCCATTTCTGGTGGGGGCTGGGTTTGAACCCACCACCTCCAGCATATGGGGCCGGCGCCCTACCCCTCTGAGCCACAGGCGCCACCCCTGTTCTGAATATTTTACATAAATGGAATAATATAGTATGTGACCTCTACTGGCTTCTTTCACTTAACATGTTTCTGAGGTTCATCCACACTGTTGAAAATGTCAGTACTTCATTCTTCTTATGGCTGAGTAATATTCGATTACTCACATACATAGAATTTTACATAGAATTTTCTTTATTCACTCATCAAATGATGGGTATAAGGGTTGTTTCCACATGTGGGTTATTGTGAACATTACTGTTATAAACATTTATGTGTAAGTTTTTGCTTGAACACCTGTTTTCAGCTCTTTTGGTTACAGATGTAAGAATGGAATTGCTGAATCATACAGTAATTCTACATTTAACTTACCGAGGAATCACTGAACTGTTTTCCTCAGTGGCTATATCACTTTATATTCCCACCAGCAATGTTATGAGGGGTCCACCCAATTTCTCCACATTCTCAACGTTTGTTGTTTGCTTTGTATAATTAGTAGTAGTATTAGTCATTCTCCTAGAGTAAGGAGGTATCGCATCGTAGTTTTCATTTGTGGTTTTCTAATGACAAATGGTGTAGACATCTGTTCATTTGCTTCATGTTTTTGTCGGCTGTGTGTATATATTCCTTAGAGAAATTCAAGTCCACTTTCCAATTTTCACACGGGCTGTTTCTTTCTTTTTTAATTCTAAGTGTTCTATATGTAGTGTGGATAGTGATCACTTATCAAATATTTGATTTGTAAATTTTTCTCCAATTCAGTGGTTTGTCCTTTCTCTTTCTTGATAGTGTTTTCTGAGACACAAAGTTATTTTTTAAATTTTAATGGGGTATAATGTATATATTTTTTCTTCTGTTGCTTATATTTTTGCTGTCACATATTAGAATCCTTTGCCAAATCCAACTTGCAAAGATTTGCCTTTATTTTTTTCTGAAGGGTTTTATACTTTTAACTCTTATATCTTTGATCCATTTTGAGTTATTTTTCAAACCTGGTATGAGGTAAGGATTCAACTTCATTCTTTTGCCTGCGGACATTCCATTGTCCCAGCATCATTTATTGAAGAGTACTTTTTGTCCACACGCTGGCCTTGGTACCTCTGTTGAAAATCAGTTGACCAGAGATGTAGGAGTTTATTCCTGGATGCTAAATTCTAATCCACTGATGTATAGCCTATACTCAGGTCAGTACCACACAGTTTTAAATACTATAGCTTTGAGTTAAGTTTTAAAACTGAGAAATAAAAGCTTTGTTCTTTTCCAAGGTCATTTTGGCCATTTGGGGACAAAACACTTCATTTTTGAAAAACTTATTATTAACAAAAAGCTGTTGTTTTTGGATGAAGACATAGAAAGGCCCTACTGGTTACTAGGGCCTTACTGTGAATTTTAATATAAAATATTTCCCAGACATTTTAGAGTGAGGTCTGAACAAAAGGGGGAAAGTTTTCTCCTTTTTAAAGAATCTGCAGCAGACTTTAAGAAAATGTGTCATAATGGGAAAAATCTGAGGGAGAGGAAATTTAATAATAATAATAGCCATTTGAAATCAGTAACATCAAATCATGAAAAGCACTTATACATAGAGTATCTAATATTTTTCTCACAATACTTTTGTGAAGAAGTCAGAGCAAGCATGATTATCCTCAATGTTACCAATGGGGGAAAGGCACTGAGAGGTTAAGCACTGAGCCTAAGTTTGCACAGCAAATAAATGCTAGAGCCAAAACAAATGACAATGTCCTCAGAGTCTCAAGTCAGTCCTAGTTCAGCTTGGCAGGACATTATCAGTCTTGGATAAACTTGGCTTCAATTATCATCGATAATTTTACCTCAGTTTGGAAGAAAATCCATCTATTTTATAATGCATAGAGTTTTTAGAATTTCTTCTGCAAGTTCGTTGTTTATTCCAAGTTTCAGAGAAATAAATATTAAATGCAGATACCAAAGAAAATTTAAGTCTTCCCAGCGTCATTTATGTGCAGATTGAACACCTTTGAATTCATTCTCTTTGTTCTCCCTACTGTGCTATAGTTCTTCCCCACGTACTGATATCAATTCCTTATTCTCCTTGTCCCCACAAAATTTTTCTTTGACATTTAAATTATTTTTGACTATAACATATTTTCATTATCCAATTAACAACACAAATTGTTCCATATATTCTTGATAAAAAACCCATGCAGGAAAAGTGTTACCTGGAAGGAAATGGCCTGAACCATTTCTTATGTATCCATTTACTATCCCCAAAGTATCTCAGGAATATTATGAAATATATTTCCTAATGTTTATCACCATTTAGAGGACTTATTTAGTGTCAAGAAAGATAAACATTATGTATTTCTTAGTTAGATAAAACATGTCTAAAATACTAGAGTCTGGTGTAAGAAGGACTACTTAGTTAAAATCAGTTAAACAGTCTTGTGGTCACTATTCAGTAGGAAAAAAAAAAAAATGTACTTGCTTTCTTAAAAAGTAGGCATAAAAACTTTCCCCCAGAGCTTGAGTCATTATAGTATAATACAAACTGAAATTCAATTTCAATTATCCTCAAGTGTGGCTATGCTATATCTTTTATTCTTCTATTGGGCGAAATGACAGCCTTGTTAATTGAATATTAATTTTCTCCAAAAAAGCATTCCAAACTCTTCTTCAAAGAGAGAGTTAAGCTTATTAATTCATTCCTTAACAAGAGGACAAAGTGCATGACTGGCTGTGTAAGAAATAAGAACTCCTAGGGGCCAAGAAAATTTAATCAAGGATTGAAGAGGAAGAAAAAGTGAATGAGCCAGAAGGCAGAGGAATGTGAGGAGGTCACCCAACTTTCCAGGGGAAAAGAAAAAAAAAAAAAATCCTTTTCTGAGCTCAGCCAACTAAGTAACAGAGCAAAGCAATCAGAAGTACAAATTCCTCCTGAGATGCAGCTAAAACATTGACTTTTCCTTTATAACGCTGCCTTAATTTCTGGTATAATTCCAAAGAAAAGGTTTGTATTTCACAATAACATCAACTGTACATAAGACTACTTGTGCTACTCATGACTTACACGGCCCTAGGGACACTATTGATTCTTTTCTTTTCATAAATCTAAAAATGCTCTCTGCCTTCCCAGGAGACCCTTTATATTTATTGGTGTCTATCCTAAAACAACAGTTCAGGGTTGGAGTTATAAAAACATTTGGGGCTCTAATTTGCCACAGACAAAGTCCAAAAAAGATTACTGATAAAACATAGAACTCAAAGTTCGCCCAAGAAGACAACTCCCCTCAAATACACATACACTTTATTTTTCCCAGCAGATGTTGCTACGTAGGAAAATTACAAAACATCTCATGCCACAGTCCCCTCCAAAATGTCTGAGAACTCTTACCTATTCAAAGTCTTACTTGACTATAAGTATACCCTTTCTGTCATGTTTGAGCAGCAATTCTTGAACTTTTTGTTAGCAGAAGACTCTTCAAGTTCTATTTTTTTTTTCCTTAAAAAGACTATAGTCTTTGTTTCTGTGTGTTATGTCTATAGATATTTACCATATTAGAAATGAGCTGAGAATTCTAAAAATATTTACTTCATTTAAAGATAATAATCCATTACAGATTAATGAAAATAACATATACTTTATGAAAAATAACCACATTTTAAAAAACAAAAATCCATCAAATGGAAGATGGTGGCCGAGTAACAGCTTCCTTGCATCTGGGCACTGTGAGTCTGGGGAGATAAGACTCCAGGCATCCCTGGCTGGTGGGATCTGCCTTTAATCATTCCTTTGAGGACACAGGGAGTCAGCGAGACACTTCTGGACTCCAAGAGGAGGACAAAAACAGTGGAAAACTGGCAAATGTTCTCATGTGTTCAATCGGTCTAATCCCGCCGACAACTGTAAGTACAGTAGCAGTGAGACTGCAAACCAGAAAGTCCTTACCTGTAAACTGTTTTGGTGTTTTTGGACTTGGCACTTAGTTCAACTGCCTTGGGAAGAGCTTGAGCAGGGGGTGTGGAGAACTTTGTCCATTGTCTAAGGCCCCAGTCTGAGCCGCTGAGCCAGATGGAGCTAATAGTGTTTGGCTGTGGGCAGTAGGGAGTCATTGAGAGAGAACTGACCCAGCAAGGTCCGCCCTCAGGTTTGCAGAGCAAGGATCAGGCGGAAGCTAGTAACCTTGTGAGTGAGCAGCCTAAAGGTGGGACCAAGCCGCCTTACAGCCCGAACCCTCAGGCTCAGAGGGAGACCAGTTTTGGCACACTGGGTATGTGGATAGCCACTTCAGCAATGATTCCAGTGACAAGCATTTTCATGGGAAAGTTTCTGCTTAGCAGGTTTAGAAGTTTAAAGTGCCTTTTAAGAGCACTGAAGAAAGATTTAGGGTGTCTACCCTATGGGGTTTGAGAAATCAGTCCAGAGCAACCCCTCATAGGGACCATGAGGTAGTTACTGCAGAGGATTCCACCTATAAAGAAATGTTAGAAATGACAGAAAGGGAATTTAGAATACACATGATGAAAACAATGAAGGAAATGATGGAAACAATGAAGGAAACTGCTAATAAAGTGGAAAATAACCAAAAGGAAATTCAAAAACAGAATCAAATAAGAGATGAACAATATGAAGAATATAGAAAGGATATAGCAGA
>CAUYPK010033158.1:0-16686 GCA_963574355.1 Loris lydekkerianus
AGTGCATCTTATAAGGGTACATGTGAAACTTAGTAAATGTACAATATAAATGTCTTAACACAATAACTAAGAAAATGCCAGGAAGGCTATGTTAACCAGTGTGATGAAAATATGTCAAATGGTATATAAAACCAGTGTATGGTGCCCCATGATCGCACCAATAAAGAAAAAGAAAGGGCTCAAAATGCCAAGTAAATAAATAAGTGATCGTTTTTTGAAGTCTTTGTTGTGGATGTATGTATTGACCTGTTCATCATAAATTACAACTCTAACTATTTTTATGCTGTCAAGAGCCCTAATAATGTTTAAATTTTGAAGACAATTTTAGAATAAATTTGAAGGATTGGAGGAAATTCCAATGAGATCCTAGCAAGGTCTAGGAAATGGACAGAGTGTCCCTAACAGGCTCTTTCACACCAGCAGAAGGCAGCACAGGTCCCCACCTCACGTCATCCAACATCATTGGGACCTTTTATTTCCACAATTTAAAAACCAGTTCCTCTCTAAATAGACAGTAAGTGACAGCCACCCAAAGATCTGGGTCAAAAAATTTAAAAAGCCAGTGTTCAGCGTATTCAGAAATGACTTTCTGTGTTCAAAACCAGGGAGGTGAATTGTTTTAATCCACTGCACATTAAAAATTGATAAAGATTTCAAACCAAGGAAAGGAAGGAGTGAGTACAAAAACACTGGGGCTCTTTTTATAGTACTTGTGTGTGAGAACTTTAATTAAAGGAATCTCAGAATCAGAAAGGATCTGAGAAAGGAAGGAGTGAGAATTTAATTTTAGGTGTTGTTTCATCAGTTTAACACACACGCAGAAAAAAAAGACAGCTTCATGAATTCCTTGAAGCTAGTCTCAAGAATTTCATGAGCCCCAACTGAAACTGTAAAGTATAAAGACAAATTTAATGACAACTTTTCACCCCAGTAAGGAACCTGTTAATAGTGAAGGCTACAAATTAACAAATCTTGGGGCATTAAATGAGCATAACAAAATGTTAGCTATCATTCTAATGGTGTTCTTCAAAGAGTCACACTCACCCATTTTTTAAAAATAGAAGTTTAGAACTTAGCAATTGTGCACAAAGAGGTTCAAAAACCCAATCTCCTCATGTATTTCAACCTGCACCAAGGGAATGGCCATTCCACTACTCAGCTGGGGGATAATAATATAACTAATAACTATTGTGTCTCCCCTTCCTGGGGATCCCATTCTGCTCAGTGACAAAGAGACAAGTCCTCTTAGTCCTCCTAGTGCCCTGCAGGGAGGTGTTCTTATTTCTATTTTGCAAGCATAGAAGCTGAGTGGCGGGAAGGTTAAGCAAATGCTAGTGAATAGGAAAGCTATGACACAAACCCAAGTCTTTGTGCTTCCTAGGTCACGTCGTTTGCACTGTGCCACCAGAGAGCCATCTATAAAAGCATAAAGCTAATATAAAACACCCGCAAGGGAACCTGGCTAGACCAGAGAGGAACTGGCCCAGCCAGTCCTCATTCCTAGACTCTGCCCCGTAGCCATGCTGGGCCTCATGCAGCATCAGTGCTCTCGACTTGCTCACGCCTGCAGCAGTCACATGCTTGCGGTGCAAGCCGTAGAAGCCCATTCCAACCAATAAATGCAAAGAGAATTTCTAGAAAGGTTATCGAGGAGTCACAGAATCATCAAGAAGGCTGGAACACCAGGCAGAAAGTGGGCAGCTCCAGAGACTGAAGAATTCAAATTGTGTTCTTGCCAGAACAGATGGGGCTGGGGTTTCTCTGTCCCTCTACTCTGATTGTCCTGGCTTGGGTCAGACAGTATTCACTGGGGAGAAGATAATTTCCTGCAAAAAAATAGTGTACTGGAAGGTTGGCCACTGACTGCACCCCTTCTGGGGGCACCATTCACATAGATTAGGATGAGAAGGTTGTGCTCTCAGGTGTGCAAATCATTGGCACCACACATGCACTCCAGGTAGGCCCTCTGGTGATAGTGCCTGTATACACCACTCAGAGACATTGGGTAGGAAGAAGAGCTAAGATCCAAGCACAGATAGTCTGACCCTGGGGTCTGTGCTCTTAGCACAATGCTTATCACATGCTAACTTCCCAGTGCTGAGGAATCACAGAGGAGGCAGCGATCATCTGAGGAGCTAGCCAAGGGGTCATCTTTCCTGCTTGCCTCAGTATGGAAATGGATGGGCCACTCAGCACTATGATGCCTCAGTTCCTTCATCTCCTTACCTCCAACAACCATTTCCATCTTTTCACCTCAACCACCACCATCTCCAATGTCAACCCAGAATGTTGTCATGGCCTGCGAAAGGGCACTGCTTCTGAAACCCCAATATCAAGCCTCTTGCCCTCCAGCTTCCTCATGTTCTTCCAGGTTGCCAGTTCGAGGAGCTTAATGATAACAACAGAAATTCTATTTAGCTGACCCCATCACTGTTTGTACTACCAACCACGCCCTCCTGCTGTCACCTTTCTCCTTAACCCCCTCCAAGTCCATGGCCTAGTATTATTGTGAACTTTTCTTTGCATCTATCCAGACAGCTTTGCCTTTCTCTATTTACCCTTCCCATCAGCAAAACTCCAACCCAATTATTGACCTTCTCTATTCCTGCATCAGAACTACTGAATGTTGCTGAAGAAATGTGTATCTGGGCTGACTGGAGCATCTTTAAATTCATGGCCACCAACCTCAATAAAAAGCACTCAACACTGCCTAGAAATAATTCCATGTTTCTCAAGTGAATTTCTTCCCCCATTGTCCATAGTAAATATCATGGACATTCTTTTGCTACTTGACCCAGCACAGGGCCTCATTGTCCATGTCTCTCTACCTGTCTGCCATGACCTTCACTGGGAAAGCAAAATCATCAGACGGGAGCCATTGGCCTGCACTTAAGCTCTCTCTGCTCTTTTTTTCTCTTCTACAACAGTGGGAGTAATTTCTGGGTTCTTCTCCAAGGCAAATGCCTTCCTCCCCACCTTCTGAAACTCTCTGTGCCTTCAGTTATTCCCTCTTCTTTCCCCTGTTTCTTTCTACAAGATCATTCCCTTCCTATGATAGATATGGTTCAGTGTCTCCATCCTAAACACAAAAGCAAACCACTCTTAGCACAGCACTCTTTCAGTTATCATTTGTGTGTTCTGCCCCCTCTCTACAGCAACATGATCCTATGTTCCACCTCCACATCTCTCTCAAACCCAGCCCCTTTGGGCATCTGTTCTTACCTCTCCAATGTTCTTGTCAGGGTCACTCAACGGCCTCCACGGTGCCCAGTCCACTGCACATGACTGTCCTCTTCTAACGCAAACCCAGCTGCTCATGATCTCCTGTTTGAAAATCACTCATCTCCTGGCTTCTTTGATCCCCCTCTCTGGGCACCCTC
This sequence comes from Loris lydekkerianus, assembly GCA_963574355.1. Taxonomy (NCBI): domain Eukaryota; kingdom Metazoa; phylum Chordata; class Mammalia; order Primates; family Lorisidae; genus Loris; species Loris lydekkerianus. The sequence continues at coordinate 3,381 of CAUYPK010033158.1, forward strand.
CACTCTCCCTACTGTTCCTTCTTGGCCTCTTTGGCTTGCTTCTTCTCCTAGACCCAAATTCTGAATGCTGGAGGGTATCAGGAGTGATTCTGGCCCTGTCCCCTTCTCTGTCTCTTCCCCGTGGGTTCCCATCCTTCCCCATGGCTTTATTACCTTCTAATGACTTCTGTTAAGGACCCCAATATTCACAGCCCCATCCCTACGTCTTCCCCCAAATTCCAGGTTTTTATATCCAACTGCTTCCAAGGACCCCTAGGAACAATCCCCTAGCAGTAGAGCTCTTTAATCATCACACACACAAAAACACATGCCCTCCCCATACCCACCCACTTACCCAGATGCTCCACCCCAAACCCTTCCTGGCCCCCACTGTATAGCAAGTGCTGGTCTCCCACAGCCACGACTCCATTAGTGTTTCTCTGTCTCCACCACCACCCCCATCCACCCATCACTCACCTCAGCCTCTGGATAGCCTACTCTCTGGGCCTCTCCCGTCTATTCCCCACATGACACAATGCCTCAACAAAACATAAATTAACTATCTTCACTTGACTTTTTAACACATTTCCCATTGCCATGAATGAAATCTAAATTCCTGGTCATGTCCTCAGGGTCCTGGGACGTCTGTCGTCCCCCAGTCTTTCCCAGCACTTCCCATGAGGTCCTTCTCATTCTCTGAGCATCAGCAGAACCAGCTCCCTCTGTCCTTCCAATTTCCCAGACTCTTTTCTATATCTGAGCCTCTGTCTTTATGCTATTGTCTTGGGATACTCTTTTCCAGCTCTTTAAAGCAGTGGTTCTGAACCTTCCTAATGCCACTATACTTTAATATAGTTCCTTATGTTGTAGTGACCCCCATCCATAAAATTATTTTCATTGGTACTTCATACCTGTAATTTTGCCACTGTTATGAATCATAATGTAAATATCTAATATGCAGGATGGTCTTAGGCGACGCCTGTGAAAGGGTTGTTCGACCCCCAAAGGGGTCGCGACCCACAGGCTGAGAACTGCTGCTTTAAAGGCTTGGTTCATTCTTCTCCTTCAGGGATGGACTCAAATGTCACTTACAAACAGAAACCTCCCCTGGCCAACTCCTTTATGAAACATGCTGTCTCTTGGTTCCTAGGGTTAGCCAGTATATGGGACTGTTTCCTAGATGTTGTTCTGAGTGCTTTACATTGATTAACTCTTAATTCCTCACAACACTGTGAAGTGGGCACTGTTACTGTCATTGTCCTACCCATCTTAAAAAGAAGGAAACTGAGCCCAAAGAGTTAATGACTATCCAGGGTCAAATACCTGTAGGTGTAGTCTGAGGATTTCACCCTGTGCAGCCTGAATCCAGCCTGGCCCCTTAACCAGCACACCTCACCCCACTCTCACATTGCCTATATGGCTCCTACTAGCATTTTTTTGCAATCTGGGTCTCGTCTTGTTTATTTATTCCTGTATTGCCAGTCTCCTGATTAGGATATTAAGTAACACGTGGGCACAAACTTTTTTTTTTCATTGCTGCATCCCAGAGGCTGCCACATGGTGGGTGGGCCACTAATATTTGTTGTATGAATGAATAAATGAACAAATGGATGAATTGTAAGTCTAGATCAGGAAGTGAAAGCATTTCTATCAATGGCTACTCCTATTTTAGTGCCAAAAATTGTTACACATCTGTGTATCACATATCATGTCAGTGAATCCCATTCATTTTAAACGACTGAACGATGTTATCAATCAATGCTTTACATATTTTTCAGAGCAGATCTACTATGCTGGCCCGGTCAATAATCTTGGAGTTGATATTCCCGAGGTAAGGTTCTGGTTTGGGTTTTGTGGTTAAAATGCTTGTATTGAACAGGTCAAGGAGGAGAAAGAGAAGGAAAGAAGGCTGAGGGGGAGGAGGAAGAAATCAATCAGCTTAAAATTTCTCTATAAGCCATTACTATGAAAACTTTTCCCCAGTAAAGCTGTTACCTTGTAGTGGGCATTAAAATTGCTTGATATATGGCTTTGTCATTTTGGTGTTTAACATTTTACGCTCCATTGAACCTTTGGGGATCCTCTTCCTGAAAGGAGTGCCAGTGTCTTGTCCGGCAGGATTGCCAATGTCTGTGGGGACTCCATATGGCTTTCGCTGCTTGCTGTGTGTGGGAGGCAGCCGCACGCATGATGTGATTCGTGCTCGGGGAGGCTGGCCGTTCAGAGAAAGGAAGACACACAAAGCCCTAGACTTCAATGTCCCCCTAGGTACAGCTTTCACTGTTACTCAGGGGCCACCACCAAATAAATAGGATACATAGTAATAGGCCCACGTCCTCAGCTTTTGCTGACAAGGCTCACAGCCGAGAGTAGAATTTCCCACTAATTCCTTTTACTCAAAATAATGTGACTTTACTAAATGGCTGAATTCAAGCTGCTCTGATATAAGCAATACATTTTCGATATGCTACCCCTAAGAGAATCTTATGAAACATGAAAAAGATTGCAAAAAGATAATCATTTTAAATGCTTTTGTTTTTAATCTTATTCGTTCAGTCTCCATAACATGCATGTGACTCAGGAAAAGGGTCTCCTTTTCCATAAAGAATCTCTTTAACATAGTGTCATATCTGCGTTTGTTTCGTTTCTGTCCCAGCCTCTGGGACCCTAAGTCACAGTGCCATCTCAATACCATCTCAGATGGCTACTAGTGTTGCTCCCATAGCTGAGAAGATTCTAGCCTTCCCCTTCTAATATCCTCCAGTGTTTTCTAGTCAGGCCTCAGTACGACACAAAAGTTTTGCATGGCTTTGGTTAAATTCCTAACACAGTTCCTAAAATTACAGCTTCTCGATATTTGAACTAGAAGACGATTGCGAGCCTCTGGACTCACAGAGTCGCACCCAAGCCCTTGTCCAGAGCAGAGCCTGGCTCTCTTTAATACTGTTTTAGTGTTAGGCTGTCCACTCCCTTCTGAACCTCAGCAAATGGCTAGAAAGTTATTCTCTTCCAGCAAAGGCCACCATTCATGCAACTTCTGTCCAGTGGTCTGACTGATGCCTTCCCTCTGGCAGTGTGCAAACTGTACCCCTTTCCTTCTTTGGGTGACAGGCAGTTCCAAGGTGAGCTGGGGTCTCCTGTGCCTCCTTCTCCTCAGTCCCTCTGCTCTGCTGGCCACACTCCACCTCCCCCGAGCCTTTTCTTCTCCAGATCAGTGTCTACTAACCTGTCGGCACTGCCTGGCCAGTGAGGCACTGGCTCCATGCTGCACGCTGGGATCTTTCTGTGACTCCTCATGTGGCAGGGCTCTCAGACAGGGTCTTCGGAGCTAACTGTAAACAAAGGGAGCCCTCTATGCAGTGTCACTGCCAGAAAGGAAACCCAAAAGGTGGCGATACATTTTGTCTAGAGCATTTTGGTTTTGTGCCGAACTGTGCTCCCCCAGGGTCCTTCTATGTCTCAGCAAATGACCTTTCTCCTTCCGGTTGCTCAGGCCAGGACCCTTGGAGTCACTTTTACACCATCTCTTTCTCTCCCACTCACTAGGGTTTCCTCAGCAGATCCTATCTGCTCTTCTTTTGAAATCTCTCTGAAATCCAACACCTTCTCCCCCACTCCACTCTCTGCCCCAAATCACTTCCTCACTCACGTGGATTACCACAACCACTGCCTACCTGGTCTTTTCAGCACCAGAACCAGAATGATCCCGCTGACAAAGGCATCAGATCAGGCCACTCCTGGGGGAAAACTCCCAAGACCCAAAACCCTTTCAGAGTGGAAACCAATGTCCCCAACATGGCCTGTGAAGTCCCAAGGGTATGGCTTCCTGCATCTCCCTGGCCTCACCTCCTCTCCCTCCTTGGCCTCCCTCCTTGGCCTCCTTACATCCCCTCCAAAATGAAGGCATCAGCCCATAGTGGCACTGAGTACTCCAGAACCCCTTCAGGCCTTTGCCTCCAGGTCACCGTCTCAGCAGGGCTTCCCTGGACCACCCTACTTAAAACGGCAAGCCAGCACTCACCTTGTCCCCCCTACAGCTCCTGTCTACCCCCTCCCTACATGAGTCTGACCACCACATAGTCCCCTATGGTGTGGATGGTCATCTCTCCCAGTGAGACTATAAGCTACACGGCAGGAGGAGGGCTCTTTCTCTACCCTCTCCAGTGTGTAGAGCAGCACCCAGCACCATGGAAGGTGCTCAGTAGATATTTGTTTAGTGGCTCATTGCACTGTCACTCACAAGCCTAACTCTTTACCTGTGTTGCTTGCAGGGACAATACCAGGTTTTGCTGGAGGTATATACTGAAAATCGTTCCATCGTGGCCTGTGCCAATGCTACCATCATTTGCTCCTGACTGTGGTCTTCAGCAAAAATCACAGCAAGCTCCATCTCAAGAGAACTTCAGGCTCCTCAGGCTGAACCTACCATGTAAGAAGAAACAGCCCATAACAGGGAGAGCCCTGACAAAGGACTGCAGCTACTGATTTCAGCCCCAGGACCAGATGGCTCCAGACTCTACGGATATAAGGAAGCCCCCCCCTCCCCCAAATTATCTGCTTCTAAAGAGCCCTTTGGTAGTCACTAAGCAGTCTCTAGGGTCAACCCTTCTTCTCTAATTAGTCCCCTCACACCAGACTCACCTACTTAGCAACTCCTTAGAGCACCTGCTCACAGTTACTGAGAATAAAGGGAGCCAGCCCGACATTGTTCATTTTGTCCTTTGTTCAAAGAATCTTAGTACAGTGCTATAGTTAAAAAGTCATTTCCTCCAGATGCTAGCATGGCATTAAGCAGTTCTAAGAAATCCAGGAAGATGATAGCCTGACTGAAGTTAGAGCACTGGGAAAGTATGCCATTGCCTCTCCCAGGCAGGTGCCCACCCTTGGACCATGATGGCCACAAAGCTGATGCAACCTCACGACAGTGACAACAGAGCCTCTCACCCAAACTCTCATCTCTCCTTCATCCCCAATGCATGATGACACCTGACCTCAGCACACGATGGCACTTGTTATTGCGTTCACCAATTCACTCAAGGAGTAAATGCTGAACACTTAGTGTGTCAGGCACTCACTCTCAAGAAATGAGCGAGTTGCCCACCCTTTAGCCAGAGCCATTTCGGAAGCCCCCATCTTCTCCTCTCACGGGATGTGCAGGTCACGCAGTGGGTTTCACATCCCTTTTGCCATCCTGTGCCCCCCTGCCATGCCCTCTCCTTCCAGTGCCACTGGGCCTGATCCTAATGTCTGGCTCTCTTGCTCCTGCTAAGGGGCTGGAGTAGGATGGGTGGGTGGACTTTATCATTTGCATGTCTTTTATATTCATAAAAGTGCTACTATGTTAGAGATTAAAAGAGGAAGAAATTCCATCATTGAAAAAAATGTTACTTGCTACACTATACACTTAATTAAACCACCTGGAATAGCAGGCTTTTAATGGTTGGTGAATCTGAACTTTGGAATCAGCACCTGGCCAGGCACAGTGGCTCACATCTATAATCCTAGCACTCTGGGAGGCTGAAGCAGGAGCATTGCTTCAGGTTAGGAGTTCTAGACCAGCCTAAGCAAAGTGATACCCTGTCTCTAGAAAAAAATTAGGAAAATTAGCCCAGCATGGAGGTGCACTACTATAGTGCCAGATATTCAGGGTAGTGGGCAGGAGGATCACTTGAGCCCGGAAGTTGGAGGCTGCCATGAGCTATGATGATGCCACTGCCCTCTAGCCTGGGCAACAGAGCAAGAACCTACCAAATAAATAAATAAATAAACAGTCTCTGAGGTATTCTGCATTATGAGGGGATATTATAGGAGCATCCTTACCTGGGCCTATGGTGCTCAGGAGAAAAGATGCACATGGTCATGTCCGGCTCCAAAACAAACCTCTGAGTACACACGGGGGTGATACTGTTATGCACGGGAACAGCAAAGGATTATTACCCCCTGGCCATTTCTTCTAGCTGGGAACATGCACCTGCTCCTTTGTCAATAGCATCCCTAACAGTAGTAAAGGCCCTGGGTGGCCTCTGTACTCATAAGTCCCAGCAGTGCAGGACAGCTGTCACAGCCTTCCAAAGGCACCAGCAGAACTCAACTGTTCCCTTTCCAGTCTCTTTGCCCTCTTTTTTAAATTAACAGTTTGTATGTGTGTGTTGTATGTGAGAGAGAGAAAGAGAGAGAGAGAGAGAGAGAGAGAGAAGATAAAGGTGGGGGGGAAACATGTCAGAGGCTGTAGGTTTGGATAATATGGAACAGATCCTAGTTATAGCTGAATACACTCAACACACAAGTACATAGCAGTCTCACTAAGGACGTGATTTGAGAGAAAAAGAAAATGGTTCTTTGCCCCAAAATATGTCTTTTTTTTTTTTCATGTCCTGTAAATTTCACCTTTAGTTTCATTTCAGTGAATTAAGAAAGTATTGCAATGTTCAGTAGTCTCCCACGAAATATAAACAGCTCTGGGTAGGAGAAATGCCAGAGTCACTATGATTATTTAACACCCTGGCATAACATAGAAACATAGATCCGGTTTGGGGGCAGCCCTGGAAGCAGGGAGTGTTGGAGGAGATGAGAGCCTCCCAGCCAGCCTCTCCCAGGCTAGCTAACCGTGTGGTGTCTGGGGCAGAGTCAGAGGGCCCACACAGTCTACAAAAAAAAGAAAAAAGAAAGTAAATGGACTTCTCTTCTTAGGAAGAGAATTGCTGCTGTTTCAAATATTGCCATCAAGAATTCCAAACATTTGTCCTCAATAAACTTCCCTAAAGGGAAAAAGAAAAAAAGTAACAGTTTGGTTCAGAATTGTACCATGCTGCCAGAACTCTCAAAGAACTCCTTTGAAAATTGAACCACTCCAATCATTTTGGTGTCCACTGACCTTTCTCTATATGTTAAGGGAAATTTCAATCCTTCTGTATGAAACTGCTTTTTTCTTTTCTTTCTTTTTTTTTTTTTAAGGAAATTCTAGCTTCGTTAGCTAGGGTCCAGGCAGACTATAGAAGGCCTCTTGGGACAGTGGTTGCATCATTGAGAACATTTGGCTACTAACAGAATGCAACTCAACTTGGTTTAAACATATGGGAACTTGGTTAACTCCTGTGACTGCCAAGCCCCGAGGTGGTTCAGACGTCAGCCAAGGTCTGCTGTGGAGGTTCATGCATCATCAGCCCTTCACCTGCATTTCTCTGCCATTCTTCCACCTCGGGTCTCCCTGAAAATTTGTTTCACCTTCAGACAGTCCTATATTAGCAAGTTGTTTCAGTAAAGACCTCACATCCTCACTGTCCACAGTACAGTGGGCTAGAGACACTTTTACCCAAATCCTTACCATGTATTCTGATTACAGTGGCTTGGGTCATAATAATCACCAATCACGTTGATCCTGTCCTGATTGGCTTGGCCTAAGTCACATGCTCCATCCCTGAAGCTGAATCAGAATTAGTTCCACTGAAACCACACATTTGGAAACAGGAGGAGTTGCAAAGGGGTAAAGGGAGAACAAGGGACAACAACATCATCATCATCATCATCATCATCATCATCATCATCCTGGAAGTCAAGGGCTTATATAGAATTAGGGCAGCTTTTGAGTTCTGGTTCTCTCCTAACTCTTCACTGGGCAAGTGACTTACATTGCATAACCCCCAGTTTCCTCATCTGTAGTGATGACTGTAGTATTACCTTGCAGAGATACTATGAGAATTAAGTAAAAGAAAGCATATAAAATACCAAGAACAGTGCCTGGCATGTCACCCAATAAAAGTGAGTTGTTATATGTTAGGGTGAGTGGGTAGAGCTCCTTTCCCTAACTTAAGCTCTCTTATCCTCCTATTTTATTGGAGCAAACATATGTAGAACCCTCACCCACAACCCCACATTCTCTGTCCTGAAATGGTTCCTTGGTGTCTTGATTTCTTCTACGTATAGATAGTTTTATTATACCTGGCATGAAGACATGTTCCCTGAGTTATATTCTTGGACCAAGAACTCTAAAGGAATTTAAGGGAAACATTCAGGTAAAAATTTCCTCCAAAATAGAAACAGTGTAATCAGGCTAAAAGGACCTATGAAAGAAAATGGTTTTCTTAATTAAACTTCTTTCCTGCAAATAAAGACACACATCCAAGAAGTGAAGGACTAAATGTTAACAGCTGCAAATGTAACAACTATGTCTGCCTTCAGAAAAAAATAACCCAAAATAGCTAGTGAGAAAACAGAAAGGGCCAGGAGCTGATTACAGCCCCTACTCCTTAGGGAGGGGAGTTTGTCATTTCAGCAGTCCCATTTCAGATTTGAATTGGCTGTATTTTTCGTAGCCAGGAAAACAAGTTTCTCTGTCTAATTCCCAATCATTTTATCAGAGTTGTTTCACATCTAGTTTGTACGCAATAAATGTCTTCAGGGGTTCTCTTTGGAAAGGAAGACTTCAGCTGCCTTCAAATGCTCCAGCCTGAAATATTCTTCTCCCCTCATATCCAGCTTTCCTTTAACATGTATGACAAAACCAGATGTTTTCCTCCAATATCTCCGTCTCCTTGCTGCTAGACGTAAGAGTGCATGCATGAATGTTTCTTTAGCGACAAACAACGATTCATTCTGCCAGCCAATATTTTTCTGGTTTTGCCTGAAACCCAACCAAGGATGGAAACACAAAAAACATCCACACCACTGGAGCCTTGCTCATTTCATTGTGGCTTTCTCTCCTTTTCTTCCACTGAAAGAAAATTTGAGAAATGGCCAGAGAATATTGTTGACAGGATTGAGGGGGTGTAACAAGGTTTCCCCAGGCTCATGAGCTCAGCTGGTGTTCAAATCCATCTGATTCCAAATCCAGGCTCTTTCTATCTGATGTTACCTTGGCCATTTGGTTAGAGACTATGTATATTAATAATAAAGGTGAAATTTATTGTGGCCTTGCTGAATTTGTTAACTCAAGCAGCAAATAAGCTACCGTAAAACCAAAGGAAGGCTAACAAAGGGTTAGATTAACTTATAGATGACAGCACTGCAGGCAGGGATGTTTAAGGAATGCTGAACTACTGAGTTTCCTGATTCACTCATGCTCTTCAATAAAAACTGTTCACTCACTACCAAAACCACCAGGATGGATAGGTGACCAACATAGTTTGGCCTTTTCACTTTCAGCTTCCTTTCCTTTCCTTTCCTTTCCTTTCCTTTTCCTTCCTTCTTTCCTTCGTCCCTTCCTCCCTCCTTCCCTTCTTTCCTTCCTTTCTTCCTTCTATAAATATTCAGTGCCTAATGCCTGCTGAGGACTGTATTAAGCACAATATGCAGAACATAAAATGAATAATATATAACATAATCTCAGTTTAATGTCACTTTACCTTCTGATTCCACAGAGGGTTCAATGGAGGGTTTTGTGAGGATACAATGAATGACAGGGGACATTCAGCTGGGGACACCGTTGTATCTGCTGACCACAGATACTTTTCTTCCTCCCATGAACCCAATGGGAGAAAGAAAAGTATCAAAATTGTCCTATGATGGGGAGACCATGGTAAGTAACAAAAGAGAAGAACTGGACACTGTGGCATTGAGGGGGGCATAGCACTAGGCTTAGCTTCATGGTGGCGGGAGCCAGTGAGCTGGCCCTTGATTGTAAGCTGGGACACCAGAGATGCTGGTGCCCACCTGTGACTCCTTGGACATCAACCCTGGTGTTGCATTCCCAAGGGCAGAGATACCCTGCATTTCTGCTATCATCAAGCAATGAACTCAGTTTCAGACTACATAAAGTATCTATTAATAACAAAAGACAACTTCCTCAAAGTGCAGTCTTTTCTGCATATACACAGTTGTGATTCCTGATACTCAGTGAATCAGCAAGTGTTTCTTGAGACCTGCTGGGGACCGAGATACCCTATGACCATTCTAAGCCTGGCCCTCTGCCAAGAGCACCCTGGTGATCCTCCTGAACAACTGCTTTTTGTGTCCTTGCCTGGCCAGAGTTTATTCTTTTCACCTAGCACGTCCTCGCCTCTTTGCATGTTTGACTCATGTGGTCTGAGTCCTCTCCAGGGGCAGAAGTTGGGAAGTTGATCCAGTGAATGAAGTTCTATGGAGAGTTCCCTGAGGATTGGATGAAGGGAGGAAAGTCAGCTAGAAAAGAGAATTAGAACAGGGAGGCAGTGTCAGAAGGCAGGGCCAAAGCTAAGTCAGGGGAGCAGAGCACAGAATCAGAGAATCAGGAGCAGAGAGCTGCCATCTTGAGGGGTATGAGCAGGGGGTGCCACCAGATGCCAGCAGACAGTCTCCACAGCAGCCTGGATGTGTGCTGGGAGATCCTGCCCAGCCACCAACCATCTGGGACTCTCTGCTCTTCAGCTTTCTTTTCACATTGACTTTCCAGAGCCTGATGTAGCACTCAATAAAAAGTAATACTCATGAGCCATAACTTTCACAGAAACCAGGAAAATGATCTTGGACTTTTCGTCCTCCCTTGTGTTTTTAACTTTTCCTACCTAGTGTTTGACAATGACTTGAAAGGTTTTGAAAGACAGGTTAATTCAGAAACTCCCCTACCCTACCTGGTCACCTGGTATCAAGTCGAACCTGGTGTCCAGTCTAACATGGCCTCATCCATGGCTCTTAGCCACTATTCCCCTGCTAGCCAGGTGGCAAACATCTTACCTGGAATCATTTAGAAGAGAAAGGTTCTTATTTCTCCTGCCTATTCCCCAGACATAATTTTTCATTATCATACTGAATTTTCCCACTCTGATCTCCCAAGGTAACAAACTATTTGTCTGTGTTAGTTTGGTTTTGTTTATCCTCCGCTTTACAAGTACACCCTGAGACCTGTCTGACAACCATTTTTGGTTGTTTTTTTTTTTTCTTTTTTCTCTCTCTAACTTTGTCACCCCCAGTAGAGTGCTATGACATCATAGCTCACAGCAATCTCAGACTCTTGGGCTCAAGTGATCCTTTTGCCTCAGCCTTCTAAGTAGCTGGGACTACAGCCCCCCACCACAATACCTGGCTATTTTCTTAGAGACGTGGTCTTGCTCTAGCTCAGGCTGGTCTTGAACTCAAGAGCTCAGGCAATCCACACACCTTGGCCTCCCAGAGTACTGGGATTACAGGTGTGAGCCACTGCACCTAGATGATTCTTTTTCCTTTTAAAACTGGCTTGCATTGTTCAATGTTGCATGTGTTTTCACTTATTGAAGTCCCACAGTTACATTCCAGCCTCCAGAATCTTAGAATCAGATACAAATCACTAATAGAAAAGCTTGGTCACACCCACCCTTGCTCTCAGACAGCTCATCACCAGAGACCACTTAAAGCTTGAAAAGAGTCCTAAAAAATAAACATGCCAGATGAGGATTAAAGATGGCGGCCGAATAACAGCTCCCCTGCAACTGGGCACAGTGAGTCTGGGGAGACAAGACTTCAGGCAGCTCTGGCCAGTGGGATCTGATCATCCTATTGAGGATACAGGGAGCCAGCAAGGGACTTCTGGACCCCAGGAGGAATAAAAAAACAGTGGAAAACTGGCAAGTGGTTGCATGTGTTCGATCGACCTAATCACGCCAGCAACCATGAGTACAAGCAGCAGTGAGACTGCAAACCAGAAAGGCCTTACCTGTGAACTGTTTTGGTGTTCTTGGACTTGGCCCTTAGTTGAGCTACCTTGGGGAGAGCTTCAGCAGGAGTGCAGAGAACTTTGGGCATTGTCTGGGGCCCCAGACTGAGCCACTGAGCTGGGCACAGGAAGCCATTGTGAAAAAAACTGCCCCACCCTCAGGCTCCCAGAGCAAGGATTGGGCGGGACAAAGTAAACTAGTGACTGAGCAGCCTAAAGGCGGGGAGTGAGCTGCCTTATAGCCTTAATCCTTAGGGGAAGAGTGAGGCGGTTTTGGCACACTGGAGCCTTGGGCTATTGCCCTGGGTAGAGTGCTGTGACGTCACAGCTCATAGCAACTTCAAACTCCTGGGCTTGGTGCCACCCAGACCTCCATAAGAGCTGTGCAGTGACCCCCAACCGGTGACCCGCACCCACCGGGCCTCCGCATTCCCTGAACAGGAACTGCGGGAGCCACACAACCCTGTGTCCTCAACCCTGTGTCCTCCCAGCCTCCACACTAGCCCATTCATCTGACCAGGGACTCTGGTAGCTGCGTGCCCTCTGGAGCCCTCCCTGCCTCTGCGCAGAGCCCTTCACCTGGCCAGAGACTGCTGGAGCATTGGGCTCTCTGTGCCAAAGTCACAGGGAGCCAGGCACTCCCAGAACCATGCACACCACCTCCGGCCCTGTTGCTGGATCTGGGTGTGTCACACACCAGAGCTGCTTTCACAACCAGAACTCCCTAGCTAGAGCAGCCCCAGAGGAACTACACAGGGTCATTCCCTACAAAGATACAGCAACAATAGAGTGATCCCGCTGGGGTCTAATCTTGGAAAGACACCTCCCCAACTCTGAGGATGGCCAGATGCAATGATGAAAACCAATCATGAGGTGAAATCAACAGAAAAACTCTGGCAATATGAACAATCAGAGTAGATCAACTCCCCCAAGGATCAATGGAGCAGAAACAGCACAAGACCCCATGCACAAACAAGTAGCTGAGATGTCAGAAATTGAATTCAGGATCTGGATAGCAAATAAAATTGAATTAGAATTCCAAAAGTTATCTCAAGAATTCAACGGATTCAAAGACCAAATTACCAAAGATTTTGAAACATTGAGACAAGAAGTTGCAGCCCTCAAAGATCTGAGAAACACAGTAGAATCCCTCAGTAACAGAACGGAGCAAGCGGAAGAGAGAATTTCTGACATTGAAGACAAAGCTTTCGAACGCTCCCACACCCTAAAAGAAGAAGAGAAATGGAGAGCAAAAACAGACCACTCTCTCAGAGAGCTCTGGGATAATTAGAAGAAAATCAACATTCGTCTTATAGGGATCCCCGAAAGTGATGAAGTGGCTTCACAAGGCACAGAGTCTGTTCTCCATGAGATTATGAAGGAGAACTTTCCAGACATTCCAAGAGACTCCAAAATTCAGATAGCAGACAGTTTCAGAACTCCAAAATGACTCAACCCAAACAAGACATCCCCCAGACACATCATAATCAATTTCACTAAAGTTAATATGAAGGAGAAAATTCTGAAAGCAGCCAGATGAAAGAAAACCATTACCTACAAGGGGAAGAATATTAGAATGACTGAAGATCTCTCTGCTGAAACCTTTCAAGCTAGAAAAGGATGGTCATCGACTTTTAATCTCCTAAAACAAAATAATTTTCAACCCAGGATCCTGTACCCAGCTAAACTGAGCTTCATTTATGATGGAGAAATTAAATACTTCAA